>VMDO01009261.1:11015-78521 GCA_007922755.1 Pedetes capensis | reverse complement strand
TTTCACTACTGCCACTCGAGGCTTGAATGTTTTCTTCACTTCCTTAAGCTTGAGAAACACAGAGCGTGTTCTTCCCTTTTGGTTTCCTGCCTCCAGCTCCTTGCACATGTCATTATAATATTTGTTTTTGTCTTCTCGAGCTGCCTTCTGAAATCTTCTGTTTAGTTCCTTAACTTCATCATGTCTTCCTTTTGCTTTAAGCTGCTCGACGTTCAAGGGCAAGGTCCAGTGTCTCTTTGGACATGTAATTTGGCCTTTTCTTTTTTTCTTGTCTAGGTGAGGGTCTCCCTATTTTTCATTGACCCCTCTCCCAAACTTGATGTCCTTCTCCAGGGATTGGTCCCTCCTGACAACGTGTCCAAAATATGCAAGCTGTGGTCTAGCCATCCTTGATTCCAAACACCACTCTGGTTGCACTTCTTCTAGGACAGATCTGTTGGTTCTTCTAGTAATTCATGGTATACTCAATATTCATCTCAAGCACCATAATTCAAAACCATCAATTCTTCTCTTGTCTCTCTTATTCAATGTCTGGTTTTCACAAGCATATGATGTGAATGAAAATACTATGGCATGAGTCAGGCACAACTCTGCCTATTATTATTGTTGTTGTTAGGTGCCATACAGTTGTCCAACACATAGCGACCCTATGTACAACAGTCAAAACACCGTTGTCGGGCTTCCCTGCTATTCATAGGGTTTTCAATGGCTGATTGTTTATTGGGAGTGGGTTGGTAGGTCCTTCTCCCAAGCCTACAGCACCTAATGTTCCCAGGTGGTCTTCTATCCAAGTACTAACCAGGCCCAACACTACTTAGCTTCCCAGATCTGACGGGATCGATGCTACAGTGATATGCTGCAGGCTCTTTGTCTATTAAGAGGCATCAAATCATCCTGGCTGTCTGGGATGCCCTTTGGAAAGAGCTCTGACAGCTAACCTCCAGTTCGGAAACCTCAAAATCCCAGGCTTTCGGGATGCTGCTCTCGGCTAAACCTTTGGGAAATCCAAGAACTACAACACCCAGAGTGCACCATTCCCGCCCCGCCCCTGCCTTTGCGTCGCCCGTAATTTTTCGCTAGGCTTCAGACCTGAACTACTCGTCCCAACAGGCCTTGCAGTAAGAGTCCCATCATCCCCCATATTTGAAGCTGAACTGCGGCCGCGTTGCCCGCTGGGACGTGTAGTTCGGCGGTGACCAAGCCATCATCGGGGAACGACAACGATGCGGGTGATCTGGCAGCGCTTGGATTCCAGTTTCTCTAACCGTCCGGCCGGAAGAGCAGACTGAGTCTGTAGATCTTTGGCGACAGCCTGGGCTAGGGGCGGGCTGCGAAGGCTCGTCGCGTCCTAGACCTCACCGGGTGAGAAAGTGGTCGGGGAGGAAGGCGGCGGAGGCGAACGAGACCAAATGCCGGGCTGGAAGAGGGAGCTGGAGGACGGGAAGGAAGAAACCAAGTGGAAATAATAGGGGCGGAGTGGGGCTCGGCGTGGCGCGCTCGGGTAATGGAGTGGAGCAGAGGTCCCAGCAAAGAAAGGAAGAGGGGTGTCCGTGTGGCGGGATGGCGTTATGGTGTGACACTGATTAGCAGAAATTATCCCATGACCTCACCTCCCCAGCTAGCGGAGGCAATTAGTTCTCCAGGCCTTGGACCTCGGGAGTTGGGCGTGCGGGAAAGTTAGGCAGGAGTGTGTTTCCCAGGAAGAATGAGCTGCTGCTGTGCTCTGGGAACGTAGCCTTTTCACAACCCCTTCCTAACTGCAGGTTGGAGGAGGCGTAACGTCTCAGGGTAGAAGTTTTGGGGTGCTGTGGCCATAGGGAGCTCCAGCAAGGAAGGAAACTTTCCAACCCTCTAGCCCCTCTTGGAGGCCTAGCAGGGCTACTGAAGCACTCTCTCCATTATCGTTATAAGCATTAGGGGGCGTGACTTTGGGTGAAGGCCAGCCTCAGAAATTGATGTCTGACCCTCGGGTTCTAGAATGTTGTAAAAGTGGTCCACCTGAGAGGAAAATATTGGAGGTAAATTCATGGGTGGCGGGGGCGAATCAGAGTACAATATAAACTGTATGGAATGATCCTACTTTAATAAATACCTGTATGTCCCAAGTATGTGATAGAAAAAAAATCACAACTGACCTATACTCTGAGGTAACAGTGGTTACTTATGGCTGGTGAGATTACACTCTAATTTTATCTTCTTTATAGCTTTACATAGCATCTGGATTTTGTACAATAAGAATTACTTTTTCCCTTATTTTTCTAAGAGTTACTTGGCTGTTGCAGTTTAGAAGTCAGGAACTAAGGCCAACTGCTCTGGCTTTCATTGGGCTATGTGCAAGTTGATTTATCAGGAATAATAAGAAGATTAAATGTAAGGAGAAAATTTAGTGCACACTCTACGAGGCTAAAGCTTTTTTCCTTCTTCCGGTTGGAAAGAGGCTATTTTAGTAAGTGTCACGGCATGGTGTGTGGTTGTTTGGTCTATTTACGTCTAGTCCATTGTCCTTTGTAGTTTAGTGTGTTGCCTTTTTCCTGATGAATTTAAGTTGCACTGTAGAGCTTTCTTGGATTTGCTATCTCACCCTGGCTGGGGGTGGGAAGAGAAAAATATAACTGAAGTACCTTTTTAGCTTTGGATTTTCTGTGTGATTTTTCATTAGAGTCATTACTTTAGTACATCCTACTTCCTGTCCCTGTGTTTGTGCACAATTTTTAATTATAAAAGAATCTTTCATATGTCCTTTAGTTCTCATTATGCATTTCTTGGGACAGAATTTTGTTAAAAATCAAGGCAGGAACAAGGTGAACTTAATGTTTTTTTCTTTTTGTCTTTTTATCTTTCACAGATTTTGCCAACTTCCCAATTAAAGGTTGATGTTCCTACATAAGCATTTCCCTGTTAAAAAATGTCCTTGCCCCTTACAGAGGAGCAGAGGAAAAAGATCGAGGAGAATCGACAAAAGGCTCTGGCCCGTAGAGCTGAGAAGTTATTAGGACAACCTCAGAGCACAGGCTCAGGCTCCTCCATTGATGCCAACCCTTCCCAGTGCACAAGGGGCCCTTCCCAGAATCTCCCAAGGGAGCCTGCTAAGCCAGCGGACCATGGTGTCATTTTCAAACAACAGAATCTCACTAATTCATCTCAAAATGACCAAAGACCTCATAATTCCCACCAATTTCAGCTCAGCACATCAGAGCAGGGAAAGAGAATATGGAAGAGTCAAGAAGAGATGTCCACAGCCGGCCCAAGCCATAGCCCACCCAGTCAAATGACTCTTGGTGGGCTGGCTCCACCATTGAGACAAAGTCCTCCAAATGTCCCTAACCAACAGCCCTTGATTTGTAAGTTAGATCAAAGTTATCCTCAAGCTTCGAATAAGAGCAAATCGACACCCGTTGCTAATACAAATTGTGAGCCTTTGGCCAAAGCGAAGAGTTCCCAGGAGACACCAGCTTCTTCCTCTGGGCAGCCTCCCAGGGACCCTGAATTAGAGGCCAAGACAGTGAAACCTTCCACCTCAGGGCAGAGCATTTCTAACACCTTTTACAGCTCAGGAGGTATGACACCCAAGACAGATGGAAGACTTCAACAGAAATTGGGGACCTCACTCCAAAAAGCAGTAAGCTGTCAAAAGGGAATGTGTGTGAGGAGTGGAGATCGCTTCTCGGTGAAGATTGGATACAATGAGGAGCTCCTTGCTGTGTTTAAGAGTCTGCCCAGCAGAAATTATGGTAATGAGGCTTTTGTTCTGCAGACTTTTTTTCTATTTTTAGAATTTCTTCTTATCTGAATTTCTCATAAATATTAAGAGAGTGCACTGGCACATTTTGGCCATCCAGTTATTAAAATGTTTTCCTATTTCGCCTAGCAGTTCCCTTAATAATAGACATCACCTCAAACAGCCACCAAACATAGGAGCTACTGCACGACCATAGGGAGAACAGTTGAATATTTACTGAGAAGCCACTTTCTCTGCCAGGTATTTTATATGGATTGTAGCATTTAAGCCTACAAACAATTGTTTGGAATATATAGCTATTTTTTCAGTATTTAAAAGGATGGAACTGGCTCAGCAAGGCTAAGTAACATGCTTGGATTAGGTAGCGTAGAGGAGAGAGCTGATATGTCGCTAGCTCTGCCACACCTCAGAGCCACTGCTCATATTGCTTTGCCTCACTGTACTGGGATTTAGAGAACTTGGCTTCTAGTCCTGATTCTGCCTCCGTTGGCTCAGGTAAGGCCCATAACTTCCCAGCGCCCGAGTTGACGTCTACTATGTTGTTAGGTGCCATCGAGTCAGTATCCGACTCATAGCGACCCTCTGTACAACAGGTGAAACACTATTGTCAGTGCTTCTCTGCTGTTCATAGGGTTTTCATGGCAGATTGATTTTTGGGAGGGGGTTGCCAGGTCCTTCTCCCAAGCCTACAGCTTCTGGTGTTCCCAGGCAGTCTCCCATCCAGGTACTAACCAGGCCCGACCCTGCTTAGCTTCCGAGATCTGACGGGATCGGATGCCACAGGGCTATGGCTGTAGGCTGACGTCTACTATAGGAACAAAAGAATTATTTGTATTTGCTCTTTGTCTTCTACAGAGATTTTGTAAATTAATGGGGGGTTGCCAGTAAACTACTTTGAATTTGACATCTACCCACTCATCCAGAAAATGATCTCTTATTGATTGCCTAAGTACAAATTAAAACTAGTCATCAGTCCTCCGTTTTATTTCAGATCCTGCCACCAAGACTTGGAACTTCAGCATGGCTGACTACAGTGCTCTGAGTAAGTCAACACATCATTGTCCTCTATGGAGGGAGACACTGGTGTTGAAAAATTTCTCTGGAGTAGCACATGTTGTCTATCTTGTGGTGTGTGTGGCTTTACAGGTGGTGCAAACTTTCAGGGTACTGTTCCCATGCTCTGTCCCACAGTGACCAGCATTATGAGGTCATTGGTTATGTTAAGAGCTACTACTTAGTGTTGGTGTGGGGCTGGGATTTAGCTCAGTTGGTAGAGTGCTGCACTGCAGTCTCTGAGGTCCTGAGTTCGATTCCCAGCACCGCAGAAATGGGAGAAGGACCTGGCAATCCACTCCCAAGGCAATCCCAAAAACAGTCAGCCATTGAAAACCCCATGAGGGTCACTATGAGTCGGACTCAACTCAACAGCACCTAACAACAACAATTTAGTGGTGCTTTCTATACAGTAGGCTAGTCTAAGCCCCTGGGTTATGCTAACTCTCTTATTCCTTGTAACATCCATTTTATAGGTAAAGAAACTGAATCCCAGAGAAGATGACTAACAGGATCCCGAATATAGGATCACACAGCCAATAAGTTATACAACTAGAATTCAAACTACAAAGTGCATGTTCCCACTGGGCTATGCCAGTGCTAGTGGTGACAGGTAGCTGTACCAGACCCCACTCTTGGGGAGGTCACAGTTCTGCAGACAGCACTCTGTGCAGCTAGCAAATTCCAGAGTGCAGGGAGGGGTGGCCCAGGCAAGTACAGCCTATAGAGAGATTCTGAATGTAGCGCTCTTCTGAGATTTTGTTGGCTGTCCTATACCAATATTTTTATCACTTTGTTCTAGCACCTGGGACCTACCACTTTGTCAGAGACAGCCTTGGGTCTTCTCATCTCCCATTTTACTTATCTCTCCCAGCAGCCATTTGTATGCCCTCTCTCCCCTGCTAGTTCAGAAAGGGAAAGGGAGAGGATGTATGCTCAGATCACTTCGATGATGATTTGGGGCACAAGGTAGAATTCTCTGGGGTCATCAGTAGAGTTTTGGGAAGCAGTGGACCAGTTCATGCAGAATTTCCTGGTTCCGTCCACATGCTCTGCTTCTTGAAACATGTGGTAATAGGTGGTAGCCCGTTCCTTGGTAACTGCTGGCATATTACTTTCCTAGGGCTCTGTAACATAGACTGGGCCTTAAGCAATAAAAAATGTGTTTTCTTACATACCTAGAGGAAAGAAGTCTGAGATCAAGGTGTTGGCAGGCTTGGTTTCTCCTGTGGCCTCAACTTGACTTAGAAATGGTCACCTTCTCTATGTGTCATCCCATAGCCTCTCTGGAGCATGCAAGTTTCTGGTGTCCCCCCCCTGCGCCCACCCAGCACTGGGGATTTGCATGCTTGCAAGTGCTCTCCCACTGAGCTATAGGCCCAGCCCTTTTTTATTTTTATTTTTTGTGATAGGGTCTTGCTAAATTGTCGGGGATGGCCTTGAACTTGGAGTCTTCCTACCTCAACCTCCGGAGTAGCTGAGATTACAAGCATGTGCACCCAGCTGTCTCTCTCTCTCCTTATGAGGACAGCAGTCATCTTAGATTAGGGTCCACCCTAATGACCTCATTTAATTTGAAAGGCTCTGTCTCTCAGTCACATTCTGAGGTGTCAGGGGTCATGGCTCCAACACATGAATTTTTGAGCAACATAATTCATCTCATGACTCTGCTGGTGAACTTTTCAGGAAACTTGTTTTTTAATCCATTCATTTGGCATTGGAAGGAGGAGCGTCAGTGCTCTGGGTTGAAATTGCAGGGTTGACACCTGGTGCTCTCATCATTGTTCCTTTGAAACCAGTGATTTCCACTGTGGTGATTTTCTTTGTTTTGCCATGTTTTTTACTTCTGTTCTCTGACTACAGTGCTTGGTAGCTTAGATCACTTTTGCTTTTACAGATTCAGTTAGATCTTCTGTGTGGTATGGCTACTTTTTGCAGTGTTCCACAAATTTTTGAAAACAATGTTTTTGTTGTTGTTGTTGTTAGGTGCTGTCGAGTCAGTATCCAACTCATAGCTATCCTCATAGGGTTTTCAATGGCTGACTGTTTTGGGATTGCCTTGGGAATGGATTGCCAGGTCCTTCTCCCATTTTTGTGGTGCTGGGAATTGAACTCAGGACCTCAGAGACTGCAGCGCAGCACTCTACCAACTGAGCTGAAAACAATGTTTATTGGGCATAAAATATTCTGTGTAGCTATTATTATTTTATTTTTGTTTTTATTTATTTAATTTTGCAGAACTGCAGGACTAAACTTTTGTCTTTCCAAAATTTCTTTGTTAAAAAAAATAATGGCTGCATAACATTCAATTATACGAGTGTGTCATAAGTTGCTTAAATCATTTTCTTGCTATCTAATTTGCTACCAGTTTTTCCACTTGTTACAGCTGTAAGGAATATTTCTGTGCACAAGTTTATGTTGTGTATTTTCAGTTGTCACTTAGCATAGATTTCATCATAATCACTTTTTAGAGTTTAATGCAGGGCCTCCTGCATTGCTAGCCAGTGCTGTATCATTGAGTTGCACTCCCAGCCCCTTTTTTATTTTTTATTTTGAGACAAGGTCTTGCTAAGTGGCACAAACTGCTTCTGGCCTTGAACTCGAAATCCTCCTGCTTCAGCTTCCTGAGTCACTGGGTTTATGGGCATGTGCCACGGTGTCTGGCTCTGTGTAGCTTTTAGATGAGTGTTTGGCTCTTCTATATACCTTGAAATTGCCTGAACCAATTTTAGATTTGTAACTGTGCCCTTATATTTCTGAGTTTCATATAGGTTAATCATGTGTCTTTTTAGTGGTGGTGTTGTTAGGTGCCATCCAGTTGAGTTATATCCAACTCACAGCAACCTTCATAGGGTTTTCAATGGCTGATCATGTCAGGATTTTTTCAGGAGTGGACTGCCATATCCTTCTCCCATTTTTGTGATGCTGTGGATTGAACCCAGGTTCTCACAGAATGCAGAACAGCACTCTACCAACTGAGTTAAACCCCAGCCCTGTCTTTTTAGTAGAGTATACTTTTTTTTTTTTTTTTTTTTGCAGTAGTGGGGATTGAACCCAGGGCCTTGCACAAAATAGGGAAGCTCTCTACCACTGAGCTACATCCTCAGCCCAGTTATACTATTTATCAATATGGCATGTAAACATTGTCTCTGTCAGTCTTTCTATCATTTTGCTTTAGGTATATCTCTGGATGTTGCTTTTTTCTTTTTCCTCTAGTGCTGGGGATTGAACCCAGGGAGCTTGGCCAGCACTGTACCACTGAGTGCTGCTAAGGTCTATTTTGCTTTTTTAATCCTAACATACACTCATTGTAGAACATACAGGAAATATATTAGCATGTAAAGAAAAAAAAGTATACCTTATAATCTTCCCACTCAGCCACTATTAATGTATTGGTTGTGTTCTTTCCTATTCTTTTTCTATGTGTTAAAAGAAACAAATTTTACATTTGTACACAATATATGCCTTGCCTTTTTCATTTATTGTTCTAGCATAAGCATTTTTATTTTACTGAATGTTAATAGTTCATTCTGAGTGATGAAAATCTGGGTAGCCATTATTATAATGAACCATTGTGACTCCCCAAAAATGGTTTCGTATTATTGGACATATTACTTTTTGTACTTTAGTCTTTCCAAAATTTCTTAGTTAAAAAAAAACTAATGGCTGCATAACATTCAATTATATATATGAGTGTGTCATAAGTTGCTTAAATCATTTTCTTGCCATTTAATTTGCTACCAGTTTTTCCACTTGTTATAGCTGTTTTTTTTTTTTTTTTTTTTTTTTTTTTTTTTTTTTTTTTTTTTTTTTTTTTTTTTTTTTTTTTTTTTTTTTTTTTTTTTTTTTTTTTTTTTTTTTTTTTTTTTTTTTTTTTTTTTTTTTTTTTTTTTTTTTTTTTTTTTTTTTTTTTTTTTTTTTTTTTTTTTTTTGCGGTACTGCGGGTTGAACCCAGGGCCTCGCGCCTACATGCTTTGCAAGTGCTGAACCACTGAGCTGCACCCCCAGCCTACTTGTTATAGCTGTAAAGAATATTTCTGCACACAGGTTTATGTTGTGTATTTTCAGTTGTCACTTAGCATAGATTTCATCATAATCCCTTTTTAGAGTTCATGTATGTATCACCAATTTTTTCCAAAAGGTTTTGTTTCTAACTGGTAATGTGAATGTCTAATTGTTTTTATTCCTACAACTTAGATAAGTTAAAAAAATGGCTTTTTATTTTTCTGATTATTTGTGAAGTTGAACATTTTCCCAAATGTTTTCAAGACATTTTACCTGTTTTGAATTGGTTACATCTCTCTTTTTATTTTGTGCTCTTAATACTTTTTTAAGCATGAGATTTGTTTATGTTTCTTCCAAATATCAGTTTTGCCTTTCAATTCCGTTTGTGTTTTTTGACAGTTTAATTGTATGCAATTAAACCCATAAACTGCATCAACGATAGATAAAATAATGTTCAACTGGGGGTGGTGGCACACACCTGTAATCCCAGCACTTGGGAAGCTGACAGGAAGATTGTGAGTTTCAGGCCAGCCTGGGTGACATAGTGAATTATAGGCCAACCTGGGCTACATAGTGAGACCCTGTCTCAAACCAGAAAATAAAATAAAGTAAAATAAAGTAAAATAAGTGTTCAAGACAAAATAGTGTTCAAAACTTTGCATTTGTAACCCATCAGTACTGTTTCTCATTCCCTAGTTGTCCAAGAAGTTGACAGAAGAGTGACCTGGGAATAGGGTTAAGTGGGTGATTTATTGACTTCAGTGGCTTCTCTAACACAACAGAAATGACCTACTAAGTTTACTCATCGTGGTTAGCTGCTTCTTCCCCTGTTAATTTCTGAATTCTAATTTTTAAAATTTTAAATAATAAAAGGAGAAGAAAAATTACATCATATATATTTATTATTCATTCTTTTGAAGCAGAATTGCAGAGTTTATTAGGTAAAGGTACGGGAGCAAATAATCCGAGAAGCTGGACTTTATGAGGAAGAACGCAGCATCAGGATTGGAGGAAGACTCATTAACAACCTGTGTTATACAGATGATACAACTCTGCTTGCTGAAAGTGAAGAAAATTTAAAACATTTACTGATGAAGATCAAAGATCACAGCCTTCAGTATGGGTTTTGAGTAAACATCAACAAAACAAAAATCCTTACGACTGGGTCAGCACACAATTTCACAATAAATGGAGAAAAGATTGAGGTTGTCCAAGATTTTGCTTTCCTTGCCTCTATAATCAACACCCGTGGAATCAGCAGTCAAGAAATCAAAAGACTCATTGCTCTAGGAAAAGCTGTGGCAAAAGATCTCTTTAGAGTATTGAAAAGTAAAGATGTCACATAGGAGATGAACGTGCGTCTGACTCATGCCATGGTATTTTCAGTTGCATCATATGGTTGTGAAAGCTGGACATTGAACAAGAGAGACAGAAAAAGAATTGATGCTTTTGAATTATGGTGCTGGAGATGTCTATTGAATATACCATGGACTGCCAAAAGAACCAACAGATCTGTCCTAGAAGAAGTGCAACCAGAGTGCTCCTTGGAAGCAAGAATGGTCAGACTGTGTCTTACCTATTTCAGACATGTAGTCAGGAGAGATCAGTGCCTGGAGAAAGACATCATGTTTGGGAGAGTGGCAGGTCAACAAAAAAAAGGAAAACCCTCCACCAGATGGATTGACACAGTGTCTGCAACAGTGGGCTTAAATATAAATAAGATCGTGTGCCTGGCACAGAATCGAGAAGTGTTTCGATCTGCTGAACATAGGGTCGCTATGAGTCGGACTGGACTCGAGGACACCTAACAACAACAGGGATATTACATGCTTCAGAGTGCAGCGTGGGTATACATATACACACACATATACATATGTACACATATATATGAGAGAGAGAAAGACAGGGAGAGAGAGAGAGGCAGAGGCACAGAGAGGCGAGCTTACTCATTTATTTTTAAGAGACAGAGGTTTTGCTCTATTGCCTAGGCTGGCCTACAGCTCCTGGGCTCAAACAATCCTACTGCCTCAGCCTCCCAAGAAGCTGAGACTACAGAGGCACATCACAGTGCCTGATGCATTCAACAAATATTAAAGTTCCTAAAGTCCCAATTAAACGACACTTGCAAGCCTTCCTAGTCTAATGGTGCCTTTTCTCACCTATCTGCCAATCATAATTCCTCTTGACCCTGTCTGTCTCTCCCTCCTTTCTCACCTGCCTGAGCATCCCAGGGCCAGGTGAAAGTTGTTCATAGTCATT
Organism: Pedetes capensis; assembly: GCA_007922755.1. Classification (NCBI taxonomy): domain Eukaryota; kingdom Metazoa; phylum Chordata; class Mammalia; order Rodentia; family Pedetidae; genus Pedetes; species Pedetes capensis. The sequence goes on along the minus strand of VMDO01009261.1, from coordinate 67,465 downwards.
CACCTTGTCACTTCTGTCTTTTCCTCTTCTTCTGTAGTGAAAGCAGCTCAGCGCCTCTCCACAGTCACCCTGCAGCCGTTGGAAAAGGTCGATGGCAGCAGTGGAGGACAGACCAGCCTTCCTTTAGCTCCATCCCTTGCCTTTGTCACAGGGAGATGCATGCTCATCTCCCGGGCCCGCTTCGAGGTGGACATCGGTTATTCAGAGGAGCTGATTGCGCTGTTTAAACAGATGGATTCCAGGATTTACGGCAAGTAACTTGTCTCTGTGCGAGTCCTAGGATGTATAGGGCGTGAGTGGTCTGTGATCTCAGCAGAGAGTGTTTGTCTCTATCTTAGAATATTTAAAATTGCCTTTCTTCCTAGGGCCTTGCTGGTCTGTTTCTCTTTAAAGAAAGATGGCACCTCAATTGTTCCAGAGAATAAACATGTAGTAGGGTTGTTTTATGCAAAAGGGCTCTGAGAAGACCCCACAATTTTCCCCTGTTACATGGTCAGTGTTGTCTTGGTAAAACCAGGCAAATTGCTGCTTCAGCTATTTAAAACCATCTGTTTTTATTTTAGCCTTATCAAAGTAGAAAAACAGTAGTTGCCGTAAAAGTAAATGCTTTTTTTTAGACTGAGACAGTGGTTTTCAAATTTGAGCATGCATGGGGGCCACTTGGAGCACTTGTTGAAACACAGCTCGCTGAGCCCCCTTTTCTGATTCTCTGGCTGTAGGGTGAGGCAAAAATAAATTGTGCTTCTAGCAAGTTCTTTGGTGCTGCTGCTGCCGCTGCTGGTCAGGTGTCACAGTCTGAAAACACTCGTGGGTCTGCGCTGTGGCTGCTCAGTAGCTTCTCTGGGCTGCTTCAGAAAAGCTGGCGCCTGATTTTCACCTAGATATGCTGGACATTGGTATTTTAAAATTTTTCAGGGCAGGGTGATGCACACCTGTAATCCCAGGGACTTGAGGAGGCAGAGGCAGGAGGATTGCAAGTTCAAGGCCAGAGGCAGCCTGCATAACTTAGCAAGATCCTGTCTCAAGATAAAAAATGAAAAGGGCTGGAAGTACAGCCCAGTGGTAGAGCGCTTATAAAATATGCACGAGGCTCTGAGTTCAGCCTCCCAGTACAGGAAAAAAAAAAAAAGTCTGTAGGTGAGACTAATAATTAAACAGAATTGGAAATCTGAATGGAAAACAGTTTTGCTTAATTTTTTATGAGAGTCTTCAAAAGCTGCCGGTCAGAATAAGGGACACAGGCAGCTTTGGAATCTGGACCTCTCAGCTTCATCCTGAGTTTTATCCTCAGTTTTGTCCATGGCATTTTTAAAAAATGATGTGACTTTTATGGATCCATGTTTTCCCATTCTTGAATGGGTTTTAGTTTTTTCCTTAGGCAAGGAGAAAACGAACCCTGAAAATAATCATGCCTCCGAGACCTCCTGTCCCGGCAAGGTCATGGAACTTGCGATTGCATAGTTACCTGCGCCTTGAGAGCTCTCGTCAGGGCCTGGCGTCCTTCAGGGGGACAGTGGTGCTGGCTGTTAGTCGTTAGCCCTTAGCCAGGAGAGTTTCACCTGCCTAGCACAGGCTGCTTAGCAGGGTTTAGGTGACGTAGGTGAGGCCCAGCCTGATCACGAGGTGAGCTGCTCACTGAGGCCCAGGATTCTTTGCTCCTTGCTCCCTCAGATGTTTGGCTTCAGCTTGGAGTGGCCCTTCAAAGGCAAATACCATGATCACTAGCCTTTGAAATCACACTCCAGCCTTGGTATGCTGTACGGGGAGTAGATATGGCTAAAACACCAACACCCAGCCCTGCCCACACCCAGACTTCTAGAAACCATGCTCTGATTCTTCACCATGGCTATTATTTGTGGGTTTGCCCACTTGCTGCTCTGCTACTGTCAGAGCAAGCTGTGGTAAGGAAGAGGCTTCCTGTGCTGTTCCTATGTTGAAGACCATCTGCCTGCACCTGTCTTCCCATCAGTGATGCACCAACTTTCTTGCTTTTTCATAAAATTCACTATGTCCATGATGCTTTTCCCTGACTACCTTCCTTTCAAAATGACGGTACAGCAAAGAATTGACTCTTGCTGCCTGGGTAGCATTTATTCAATCCAAGCATTCTTCATTTTCTCAAATAACAATAGCAGTTATTCACGAGAACTAGCCTTTCTTGAATGTTCATTGTTTCCAGGCTTTCTTTTCTTTTCTTTTCTTTTCTTTTCTTTTCTTTTCTTTTCTTTTAGTACTGAGGCCTCTCCAGGACCTCACACATGCAAAAGAAATGCTATGCTGCACTGCAGCCTCTTTTTCACTTTTGAGATAGGGCCTCACTAAGTTGCTCAGACTATCTCTAGCCTTGAATACACAGTCTCCTGCCTGAGCCTCCTGAGTTGCTGGGATTTCAGGCATTCACCATGGGGCCTGGCCCCAGGCATACTTTTATAAGCATTTTACATTTAAAGTTCATGTACTCCTCACAATAACCCTATAGTATCCTCATTATCAAGATATGGAAACTTAGGCACAAAAACATTACCTAACTTGTCCAAAGTCCCACAGCTAGTAAGAGGCAGAGCTGGGATTCACACGTCGGCAGTTTGACCACTTGGGCCCTAAGCCACTTGCTTTCAGCGTGTAAAATGGAGCTGATATCAGAGCCCACCTTTGTGGCTGGAATAAGTGTCCGGTGCAGTTGTTGTCCCTATTTTGGACACTGCATTTCTGGCCCTGACCATCCACACACATCTCCTTGAACCACTTCTATCACAACCCACCCATTGTCACCATGTCTGCTTGTCCTCCTTCCCTACATAAGGTAGATGCTGCAAGAATATTCTCACCATTTTGTATCACCAGTGCCAAGCATGGGACCAGCCACATCATCGAAGCTTAGTAGAGGTTTACAAAGTCAGAAAGCAAACAAGTGGGTGTGACGGTGTAGCAGGAGGACAGTGCGTCCTGTTTACATATCTTTTCCTTCTCGTTGCAGATGTCAAGACCAGGAAGTGGAACTTTCTCTTGGAAGAGCACAATAAACTACGTGAGAAGGCCACCTTGCTACTTTTTTTTTAACCATGCTTTAATTAAGCTTTAATTGTTGCTATTGTTAGGTGCTATCAAGTCTGTGTCCAACTCATAGTGACCTTATGTACAACAGGTGAAACAGTATTATTACTGCTTCTCTGCTATTCATAGGGCTTTCAGTGGCAGACTGTTTTTTGGGAGTGGGCTTCTGGGTCCTTCTCCCAAGCCTACAGCACCTGGTATTCCTTGGTGGTCTCCCATCTAAGTGCTAACCAGGCCCAACTCTACTTAGCTTCCGAGATCTGACGTGATTGGACGCCACAGTGCTACTGCTGCAGGCTTTAATAGTCTGCCTTAAGTTTAATGACTTTGTGAATGGCCCTTCATCCACAGGGGCAAGGTAGTGCTATTTATATTCCCAGGGTCTGAGAAATCTTCTAGTTATCATACATATATTAAAAGTGAGGGATGTAGACTTAGGAAATCAGAGTGAGCAGGGATTGCTCAGCACGGATGGAAACTATGTTCAGTGACCTCTCAGTTTACCTCTAGAACCAGGTAATCAAGAAAGTCTGAGAGTGTCAGTGGTCATATGCTTCATCATGCATTCTGTCACTCACAGGTATCCAGACTGGGAAGCTTAAGCATTTTGACAGGCACTTTAGAGACTGACCTACAGAAGGGGATGTGTACAGGTATTATAACCACATGACAGAAAAGCCAATGTGACTTATCATTTTTCTTTTGTGTGCTCTGGTTAGATAGGGCTATAAATTCTCATATGCTTAAAAAAGGGAGTATGGTGATAATTCAGCCTGTCCTGAGTCTCACCATCTTCTAAGTGGTGGTGCTGCTGCAGTGGGTGTGTAGCTGGCCCAGCTTGTGTTCCACCTGCTGGGCCCTCTGCAGGCCTGTTGGGCCTCTCAGACAGTGGTGAAAGTTGTGTTTGGTACCAGTCAGCCAAGAGAGACCTGATCCAGCCCTGGGAGCAAGGAGCCACTGGTCATGTTGCCTATTGAGACTTAAGGAAGAAGGAAGATCTGGGTTCATTCTTTGTATCTCCTGATCTTTGTGATAACAGGTAGATAATTCAACATTCTGGATCCCATTTGTCCCTTCACTAGGAAAAAAAAAATCTTTAAACCCTATCTGCCTTGCTGGTGTAGGAATTAAATATAAAGGAAGAGCTTTTGGGTTTTTGAGGAAGGACTTCTAGTAAACTGCAAGGTTAAGTTTGGGTATGAGGTGATACTATTTAGTAACAGTAAAGGCTTGCTGAAGCAGAGAGGATGGCAACCGTTGACCTGACGTTCTTGGCTACTGGTGTTTGGAGCTTATGATTCAGAGGAACTATTTGGCCAAAGCTGAATTTTTGGTGAGAAATAGTAGGTAGTTCTTTCCTCTCACCTCTTTATTTTTCAAGCAAGAAGACATAAATATGTTAGCTATAAAGGTTTTGACTTTTATGGAATATCAAAAAACAGGATACTTACAGCATTAGCAGATGAATGCAATGCTGAAAACCATGAATGGTGACTCAGCATTATATGTTGTTGTTAGGTGCTGTGGAGTCAGTATCCGACTCATAATGACCCTCATAGGGTTTTCAATGGTTGATTATTTGGGGATTGCCTTGGGAGTGGATTGCCAGGTCCTTCTCCCATTTTTTTGGTGCTGGGAATTGAACTCAGGACCTCAGAGACTGCAGTGCAGTGCTCTACCAACTGAGCTAAATCCCAGCCCCAGCATTATGTAGTGGTTTCTAATCTTTTGTGAACCATGTTGTTGTTAGGTGCCGTGAAGTTGTGTCCGACTCATAGTGACCCTCTTAGGGTTTTCAATGGCTGTTTTGGGATTGCCTCGGGAGTGGATTGCCACTTCCTTCTCCCATTTTTGTGGTGCTGGGAATCAAACTCAGGACCTCAGAGACTGCAGAGCTACCAACGGAGCTAAGTCCCAGCCCTTGTGAATCATGGACTCTTTAAATAGCTAATGAGCGCAATGGGCTCTCCACTCAGGAAAAATACTCATAATGAGCACACATAAAAGTTTGCATGTGATGTACTGGATCTTGAGATATGAATTCTAGATTTAGAGTTTTTCATGCTTTCTCCTGTTACAGTGTCTCATGGAAGATAAGACTGATCCTGTCCGTTTGCAGGTGGAAAAAAGCTGAGGCCCAGAGAAAGGAAAGAGCTACTTTTCTTATTGAGAGCATTAAAGGGCCACAGTAAAGTCAGTGACTGAAATAAGACTAAAATTGCCATGTGCATTTGTAACTTGATCCATTGTGAAATATAGAGGCCAGCTCTGTGAACTAAGAAGCTGGGGAAGGCAGGCACTGCAGAATATGGCACAGTTTCTAGTTTAGTTCTGATTCTACCACTGACATAGTAGTGGTGGTTGTTAGGTGCCGTCGAGTCAGTGTCTGATTCATAGCGACCCTGTGTACTACAGGTGAAACACAATTGTTAGTGCTTGTCTGCTATTCATAGTGTTTTCAATGGCTGATTGTTTTTTGGGAGTGGGTTGCCGGGTCCTTCTCCCAAGATTAACATGGTAGACCTGGAGAATTTGCACCTCTCTCTTCCCCCTCAGGTCTCCTTCCTCGTGTGAAATTAGATTATTGACCCAGGGCTGGTTAGCATGTGCATATGAAACTAAGTAAGAAGTGGCAATAAGATCCAAGTGAATGAATACTCACCAGTGATGTGGTGAGAGTTATTTTCTCTAGTAAAGGAAATCTAAGAGCTTTCTTCTTTCTTCCTTTCTAAGTGACTTGAGGCCTTCTGCCCACAGTGAAATTGGCATGAGGCCTTTTGTTTTCCCCTGGCTGTCACAGTCCAGAAGGGTTCTCAGTGATCTTTTCTTGTCAGCTGCTATTTGAAAACATTAGCATCTCTCAGCTGTGTGGCTAGTAGCATTCTGCCAAAGAGCTTTTTACAGAAATGACTTCTGGATGACTCATGAAGCCAGTCAGCACATGCCTGTCATGTCCCACCACCAAGGAAAGGACAATAGAGGCAGCTGTTGACAAAGAATATGTGGCATTCTCAGAAACACATGCAGTGGGTTGACCTAGCAGCATGGGATTTTGGAGACAGTAACTAGCAGGAGAGAGAGTGGATGTTGGTTTTTTCCTTTTTGAATGACTGAAAGAGCATTGTACTTACAAAATATTGCATTTCACGCTAGCTCTTAGCTTTCGTCAGGTATTTGAATTCTGAAGATTGCTAAGATTAAAATGAAAATGGTCTCTGCGAGTACATGAAGTGCTCAGTCTCCTGAAGTGTGCAGAAATCAGCACACTCAGATTTAATTTGGAGGTACAAAATGTATTTCTATATGAATAGGGGCAGTATTTTGCATTAAAGCCATCACCCTTACCTAATTTCCTATCATGGTGATTCTGTTCATGGAAAATGTTTCCAGAAATAACTGGTACTTATATTTAGCAAAGGACAAAAATGGATTTAAACATACTGGAAAAAGAAAGCAATTGAAGGTAGCAGTGGATGGCTCAGCCCTGCATATTCACATCAGTATTTGCTGTGCTTACCATCTGATGGTTGTGGCAGTGGACTTTGGAATACCTTGTGAGGATATTAAGAAAACATCTAATCAGGCATGGCTGTATGGAACAGAGAACTAACAACCTTGGGATTTCAAGTAATATTGGGTAGGAATGAAGTGTACCTCGTTTCTCTTTATGGTTTCCTTTACTGGATACCTGAGGACAGTTAGCTCCTTGGTGGGTTACTATGACTCCCAAGGTGCCCTTGAAAAGACAAAGGAAGAAGAGCAATTGAAGATCTGCAAATAATGGTTACTTTTCTAATTAGGTTTCTCAAGGAAAAATGATAAATGGGAAGATTTGGGAAGCTATAGCCCACAGGACAGAAGGCTGTGATTAGTCGTTTAATGGTAATTCTATTACCAGAGATCTCTAGGTCTGTCTTTTTTTCTCTAACTTTTAACCTCTGGTTTATTCATTTTGTTTCTCTGTTGAATATAGATGTGGATTTTTTCCTTTTTCTTAATTTTAAAATCAAGTGAGGCCAACTTCTTTCAATTCAATGCAATTAATTTGCGTCCGTTTCCATGTAGATCCTAATTAATTTATTTCTCCCAGTTGAGTTAATTAGGAGAAGAAATCTATCCATTCATTATATAGGAGTTTAGGATCAACACATTTAGAAAGAAGGTAAGGGCCCTAAATGGAAAGAATGGGAATAATTGTCACTGAGTTAATAGTGAAGGTTAGGCTTAGCAGAGCTTGGTAAATTTTTTAAAATTATCTTATTTTATTTGTTTTACTTTATTGTGTTGCTAGGGATTCAATCCTGGGCCTCGATGCATGTTAGGCAAGTGCTCTACCACTGAGCTATATTCCCGGCCTGATAAACTTTTTTTTTCTTAATTACAGACCAAATAAATATTTTAGGTTTTGTGGACAGTGCAGTCTCAGTCCCAACTGCTCACTCTGCCACTGATGTGTAAAAGTAGCTGTGGACAATCCCTAAACCAATGGCATATCTGTCTTCTAGTAAAACCTTATTTTAAAAAAACAGACAATAGGCTGCTTTGTCCCATAGGCCTTACCTTGCTGACCCCTGCTTTAGAGAAGAGGTCATAAGCTGTCATGTCACCTCCAGACAAATGGATATTTTAGCTGCTTCACCACAGAGGTCGCTGCTGTGAAACTCCCTCTCTCAATAGGAGAGAGTTACCCTCTTATGGGAAGGGTCAAAATGTGCATTTTTATCCATTTGCGGCTTTGCGTGGGCTCTGCCTTTTGATGGTATTGGTGAGTAGCACTGCGGTCCTGCCAGTCTTGCTTGGGAACACCTAGTGGCTTCTGTGTGCAGAGAAGTGTCTCCCTATTGATGGTAGGTGACTTACAGTTCGCTGCCCCCTAGAACATCAAAACCAGCAAGGTAAAATGGAAGAATAGAAACAATGCAAGATTCATTCTGTATAAGGCTTGCTTATTTAGGGATCTTTCCAGGCTGATCTTTTTAGAGAATATGGGTCCTTATTTATTTGAATGAGAATACTAAGACAATATTTTCAGATTTCTTTAGGTTAAAAAAGATCACTGATGAAAACACTTGATAGCTCTTTCCTGCATTTATGTAGTCTGCCAATCACTTTTTGCACTGATTGCCTTTTTGTTGGCAGAAATTAAGGAATAGGGAGAGGAAATGGGTTCTGTATGTTTATGTTTGTTGCTAAGGTGCAGCTCTCATACTCCAGTTTAGACTCCTGTTAGCCTTCTTCAGAAGATGACATGTAGCAGAATTCCACTTACTGAACTGTGTATACCCAAGACCTTGTTCCTTCACCAGTCTTTTGGGCATGAACCAATTGGCTCTGTCCATCTTTCCAGTTGCAAAGGTGAGCTGCCTCCCGCAAGTTCAGCTGGATCCTCTGCCCAAGACTCTCACCCTCGCGTTTGCTTCTCAGCTGGAGAAGACATCTCTCAACCCTACAGCAGATGTCCCTGAGGCTGACCTTTCTGGAGTGGATGCCAAGCTCGTGTCTAATCTGATGCCCTTTCAGAGAGCTGGGGTTAAGTAGGTTCTTGATTTCTCTCTCACTCGTTCAGATTTCATCACTGACCATGAATGGGTTCAGATGCTTTTATGAATACTCATCTCACATGGGTGGCTAGAAGCATCTAAGCATTAAGCAGCCAATTGCACTATTGTTATAAAGCTTGATTGTAACCTCTGATTTCAAATTCCACACATTAACCAGGACTCTGGATTGCAGGTATGTAGAAGCCCAATTTAAACTAGCTTAAAGAAAGAGAAGATTTCTCAGTGCATGGAAAGAAAATCCAGCATCTCTAAAGATCTCATCTGGACTCTTTCTCTTTCTCAGCTCTTTCTTAGTTTGCACTGTTACTAGGTCAATGTTACTCAGTGTGGCAGCTGGGGATGCCAGGAGCTTCTGGTTTGTGTTCCATCTGCTTAGCAACCTAGTGGAAGCACTACTTTCCTGATGGATCTGACACTGTGGTGGCTTACATCTGATGATGATGTCAGAGCTAGTCATGTGGTCTTGGAGGCTTCAAGTCTTTTAGAGCTAGGTCCTTCCCTGGAGCAGAGGGTAAGGCTTGCCCCACCTGAATTATGGGGACTGTGAGTAGCTCTCCAAAAGAAATTCAGGGAGCTCTTACCATGGCAAGAAAAAAGATAAATTCATTTCCCAGCCTGGCCTATTTTTCCAGTTTCTTGGGAGAAGCAAAATGACTGGTTTGAACTTGCCCTTTTTTTTTTAAATACAGAAGTTGAAGGAGAGCAAAGGATGCCTTGATCTGTCCACAAATATTGAAAGTTAGAGTCATTAGTAGGCAGTGTGGCTGGAGACAGAGCTCTGTGCAAGGGAAGGAGCCTCAGTTATCAATGTAACTGACTATGAAGCCAGGCTTCCTGGAGCCTAAGCGTGATGTTCTGGGGTCCAGAGCTTGGTTACTGCTCTGATGGGATTTTTATCTCTGTGTGCCATTTGGGTATAGTTGCCCTTTACATTCCCATGGTCCCTATCTGTCCCACCACCCTCTTTCTCCTTTCCCTTCCACCTTCCATCTCTTAGATAACACAATTTGCAGAATATTATCTTGCTTTTCATCTCAGTTCTTCATCTGTTGAGATATCCCTGATGTTCACCAGGCTTGGGGTGGTTTATTCTTTTGATCCTTCTTCCTTGGCTCCTTCACTAAAGCTAAGACAGTCTGCCCAGCCCCACCCTTTGGGCAGCCCCTGCCTGCTGTGTCTAGCTTCTTCATGATCAGTCAGAGATCCCTGGGCCCACAGGGTGAATGCTGGTCCTGCCACTTCACTCTACCATGCTGAGGCTTATGTGTAAGGCACCCCAGACAGGGCGTGTGTGACCACAGCTGTGATAGCAGAATTGGAACATGGCCAGGAGTTTTCATCTTTTCCTCTGTGTAGGTCTGGAGCTGCTTATGGTCTTTGTAGCCTTTCTTCAACACTTCCTAATTAAATCCAGATTTTAACTTTTAACCTGTGAAAAGGTTGAGGTTTGGTATTAAGGGAGGAGAGCTGTCAATTCCATATTTTGGTGTTTTTTTTTAATGTAAGAACTACAATTGGACATACCTTTAAGTTTACGGAGCAGGATCAAGTATCAACTTCCTCTAATATCTAAATGGTCCCCTTCGACAAATGAACGCATCCAGGATCAGAACGAGTTGCTTGCCTGAAGTTACTCAGCTGTAGAAGTGGAATAGAAGCTTACATCTGTGGTTTCTGATGATGGTTGCATTTTTTTTTCCTGTCATACTAATCTACAGAAAATACATTTAGCTATGTTCATCTTTTATCTAGTCTTTTACTTTGTTGTCATTTTTTAGACACTATTCCTTACCTGGGCACCTTAAGGCACAGAAAAGGGAAAGAACATGAAATTCAGAGGGTCCACTCTGCTTTGAGAAAGATCAGATGGACCAAACCATTTAGAAGGTGTAGGCGGCAAAGCAGAGGAGGCTGAGACAAAAGGCACTCAAGGAGCATAGAGTTCTCCATGGATTTTGTTTCTTGGATGCTCCTTGTTTTACCTGCTCACCAGTTTTTGAAATCAGAAAATGTGGTAAAAATGGAATCTTTTCACGCTGCCCTTCCCGTGTTTGTCTGTACTATGGCTTTATTTGAGAAGTCTAGAAGATTTCATAGAGCAAGTGTGCGGGAGGAGGCTGGACCTGCTCAAGAGATGGGACCTCCATACCACTGGGCTCCTCTCCTCCCCAGAGGAGGGACATGCTGACCAAGGTGGGCACTATAGGAAGGAACACTCCCTTTTACCCGGGCAGCTGCAAGGAGGACAAGGAAGTGCCGTGACATAATGCGCAGTGGCCCATGTGCTGCTGAGGTTGGGTGTGCTGGCCTCTGGTTCCCAGAGATCTGCTCAGTTTTCTATCTTAGGAAACAATGTTTCCGTAATCAGAAAGCCAAGGGCTTCCCAGAGTTCTTGTAGGCCAAACAAGCTCCTGGTTAGAAGAGATTCCTTTCTTTGTTTTTACTAGTGAAAAGAAAAGAAAAAGAGTTATTCTACCAGCATATTACAAGGTTTCTGAGCAAGTCATCAGTCTTCCAGGAATTAGATAAAAGAGAACTAGGGTTTGGAGCAAGGGACCAGATGTCTGGTACTTGGGATCCTTTTAGCTCCTCACTGATTCATCCTATAACTCGAGCAGGTCATGTTATTATTTATGTCCTGATTATTTTTGCAGGCTAATGGTTGTAATAGAAACACTGTATGCTTATGAAGATGTCAAGCACCATCTTAAATGCTTTGCATATTGTCTTTATCCACTCTCTGGAGTGGGCACTGTTGTTATTCCCATCTTACTGCTGGTAGGTGCATGAAGGTGTATAGCTTCTGAGTGGTAGGATTAGGATTCCACCCCAGGCCAGTCTGGCTCCAGAATAGTAGACTCCACCCTCATCCCATTCACAGACTGTTTGCAAGGCTGAGTACACATACTTAAGGGCTTCAGGCTCCTGGAGGTTCCCAGTTCATTAAAAACCCTCTGCTGAGGCTGTGTTCCCTCTTAGACAACCACCCATGCCCCATCCTTTCCTGCACCCGTCCTTTCCTCCAGCACTCCGTCTCTGCCAGCTCAGCCTTGTGCCTTTATGCATACTGAGTGCACTCGGATCTTCAGAATGCTTTATTCCTCACCCCACAAACTCTTCTTTCTATCTTTGCTGGGCACATTTCTCAAGTGAGTTGCGGCCCTGGTCATGGGCAGTTTATCACGCTCTGGTCACGTTCCCCTCTGCCTATTCTCCTTGGTTCAGGCTGAGTCCTCTCACTGAAACTTCCTCCCTCAGCTCCCATAACCTAATTGTCTGCCAGATCTTTTCCTTACCCTTTTATCACCATCCTGCATTTTGCATATCTGGACTGTCTCTCTCTTTTCCTTTTTTCCCCCTTTTTTTTTTCCCCCAGTACTGGGGGTTGAACCCAGGGCCTCACTCTTGCATGCTCTGCAAGTGCTGGATCACTGAGCTGCACCTCAGCCCATTTTTTTACTTTTTGAGACAGAGTCTCACTAAGTTACAACGCAGACTGTCTCTGGTCTCAAACTTGTGATCCTCCTGCCTCTGCCTCCCGAGCAGCTGGGATTACAGGCATGCGCCACTGTGCCCGGCTTCTCTCTTTTCCTTTTATTCTGCCTCCTAACTGGCTCCTGCCCTGTCCTCTTCAGGGAGCGAGTTTTGCCGTGACCAGGTCCCATGCTGGTTGGTGCAGCAGCTGGCACTGAGCAGTGGCCGTCTGTTCTATGTGGAGGCAGGTTACCTAGAATGAACCTGTCTGTATCATGTACTATGCTGCTCACTGTCCCTCTCTGCTTATAGTTTTGCCATAGCGAAAAGAGGCCGCCTACTGCTTGCTGATGACATGGGCCTGGGGAAGACCATCCAAGCCATCTGTATAGCTGCCTATTACCGGAAGGAGTGGCCGCTCCTAGTGGTGGTGCCATCCTCTGTGCGCTTCACCTGGGAGCAGGTTAGTTCTCTTTGATTTGGAATCTTAGGAAAGAAGGTTTCCTCAGGGCTGGAGTATCAAAATAATAGTTTGGAGACAGGCGCTGGAGTCTTTAAAGATCCTGACTCAGACATGGGCAGGAGGAGAGATGAGCTAGTCCCTGAGGGAAGGCTGATGGTTTTCTGAATCAGAGTCAGGTTACAGCTTTAGAGAAGAAAGCCAGGAGTCACCAGCTTAGGGATGTATGCGGGTGTCTTTCCGCAGATCCTTCAGTACCTCTGTGCCCCTGTGAATAATATCTTCCATCTGTATTACATTTCATCTCCAGAATATTTTTATCTCCTTTCTCTTCCTTAATCCTGTGACACAGCAGATAGTGACTCCCTTTACGGATGAGCAGACTGACTCTCACAGAGGTTAAGCGCCATGCCTCCTGCTGAGGAGGAGCAGTGAGACTTGAGGGCGCCCTGTTGACGTCTTGGCTCATCATAGCAGGCAGTGTGGGTGGTATGTTCACTGTCCCTCGAATAATCTCTTGGGTGGAGGACGTGACATAAACACTGAGTTATCAAACCCCTGTAGGCAAACTCGATGAAGAAGGAAGGCCTAGCCAACCACCTTTAGCTCTTCCTGGCTTTGTGCTATCGGTGTTGGCCCTCAGCTTCCTCATACCTTGGCCTCTTCCTGAGGCTTCTGTGATCTGTGGTGCAGAGGAGGCAGTTCTGCCTGCTGCTGGTCAGCTCGATGTGCTGATGCACCACTCTAACTAAAGAGAAGGCAAAGCAAAAAATGCGCACTGAAACAATGTCTTTCTTTACCAGTCCTTGTGGTTTGGATCCTGCCAAAGGCTATAGAACGCGATCCCTCAGTACATATCTTGTGTGTTACGTTCCCTCAGCACACTCAGAACTCAGGGAAGAGTCTGATAGATGATTATAAACAGCACCAAGACTAGAGAAAAGGCCAGTACTCCCAACTTCAGAACAGTGCAGCCCAGGCAAGGTGGGGGAGCATTCACACCCAGGTGCTAATGTGGAGGTACCCATGGCCTTCCTGAGGCTCCAGGTTACCCGGTTTATCTAAAGATGGTAAGATTGCTGGCGAGAGCAGGTGGCTTTATAGAAAATACTGACATAGATGTTTTCATCATCAGTAAACACAGTTTACCTTTAGTGTGCCAGGGTCCTCTAGGTCCTTCATAAAATTCTTAAAATATAAAATTCTTGAAAACAAAAGAAGAAACACACTCTTCCCCAGAAGAAGTTTGCCATCTAGCTGGAGATCACAGATGTGATACCCACAGGCACCGTGAGGTACCAGCTGACAAAGGAGGGGAGTGTCCTGTTGGTAGACAGTGCCAGGTGTGGGTGGGCTAGCGTGGAGATGACAGGATTTAGGCAGCTGCAGGAGGACGTGGAGGGAGAGAGACGGAGCTTGTGTTCCAAGGAACACTTTCTTGTGTTCTCCCCTGTCACCCACAGGCCTTCCTTCGGTGGTTGCCATCTCTGAGCCCAGAGCACATCAACGTGGTGGTGACCGGGAAGGGCCGCCTGGCAGCTGGCTTGGTCAACATTGTCAGTTTCGACCTTCTTAGCAAGTTGGAAAGACAGCTAAAATCCTCTTTCAAGGTTGTCATCATCGTAAGTGACTTGGCAAAGTCTTGAAGTACTTTACCTCTGTGGAAACTCTTAGAAGCTCCAGGAACTTTGGTATCTGTAATTTCATTGAGCCTCACTTACTTCCTTTGGGAATAGAAATCACTGTCTTTATTTTGCAGGGGCCGAGCATTTTTATTCCTCCCAGCCCTGGATGTGTATTAGCTTTTTAACTGTGATGGAAGGGGTCTTTGCCGGGGTTTCTAGCCCACCTTTCTTGCAGTGTGAGGCCTGGGATGGTGGCTGGCACGCTGGACCCCAGACCACCCAGGACTGAGGGCTGGTCAGCAAGGGTATGTGGCTGCACTGGTGCCATCTTCTCAAGTGACACAGAGATAGAGTTCAATAGTTAACAAGTCTAGCCGTTAGGAAGACACACTCACTTTCTGTAAAAATAAAAGGACTTTTTCCTTCAGTTGGTTTTTAAAGAGGACTTTACTGAGCCCTGCTCAGATTCAACAGCATATTTTTCATTTACTGGTTTCCTTCATTCCATTCCTCACACATTTCATGAGGAACATCTGGGCAGACTTGGTGCCTGGCCAGCTGTCAGTACTGAATGTGTTGACATAGTTGCCAAATGGAAATGTGGCTGGAGCTCAGAGAAGGGAAGAAGACACAATTGGTGGCCTCGGGGGATCTCTTACCATGTTCTGGACTTGAGAACCACACTATGTTCTTAGCATAAGTAAACAGAAATGTACATGGATTTTCAAAGCTATGTGGGTGATGAGTCTTCAGGGGAGTCATTTCTCCTTTGGCACAAATTCAAATGTGGCTTTGAAAGAATGTCTACATTTAAGTGAAATGAAAGCATTAAAAGACATATCCCAGGATGGCTCCAGGGTGTGGGCGGAACAATTCCCTCATTCCTTGTATGTTACCTTGTATTAGGTGCTTCATATATAACCATGATCTTCCCAGTGCCCCCGGAGCAGTATCATCCTTTATTCTTGTGAGTTATCCATTTCATGGCTGATGAAACTCGACAGTAAGAATGGGTCTATCATTCACCCATAGACAAAGCTAGCAAGGAGGATTGTTGACTAAAGGTGATTGCATCTAGCTTCAGAATTCATATTTTTCTGTTTCTGGCTCACCACTTAACCTGCCTTGTGCTTTTTGGCAAGCCACTCACCAACAGTGTTGATTTGTTCTTCAGTGAAGCAAATACTCTCTCCTATTCTGACTTAAGAGATTCATTGTAGGAAAGGGTGAAGTGAAGGCTCTGAAATGTCACACTTCTTAAAAGAGACTCCTGTCTCAAGCCATTGCTCATAATGTGTTCCAGTAATGATTCGTTTTTACACATTGTCAAAAGGGCCCGTTTCCTTTCATATCCTCTGCACTTTCCATGATTTTTCTCTATAGATGCCCCTTTCATGGCTATTGTGAGGACCTGTCATGAAGTAGGAGTATGAACGTAGCAGCCCATCATCTTCTCATTTCTCAGTTCCCACAGTGCTTTGTGCACACCTGCCGCAGTGACAGTACTGCTCAGTCACTACTGTGTCTGATATCCTTACTGCACTGCCAGCCCCAAGGGCAGGTGCCAGACTCCAGAGCTTTGTGCCAGCATGGGACACACCGTGGGTCTTCAGCACACTTGACTCTTGTGCCATGCAGATGTGAGGTGCCTCTTAGAAAACAGCAAACCGTCTCTCAATGGTTTGTGCACCCAAATAGCCTCTGAGGGGAGCAAGGCAGAGATTCAGCAACCCCCCTTTATAGGTGGAAAAGTGTCCCACCTTTATTGCAACTTTATAGGTGGAAAAGTTCCCCAGAGAGGTGAAGTGACTTTCCCAGAGTGTAGTCAAGAAACTTCCCCAGAGCACTGGGTTCACCCCTGGGCCCACTGCTCCATCTCCTTGAATGAGAACTTGCTAAGGGAGATGTCCACCTGGCACACACCAGGCCAGGGTCAAGTTGGGCTCTCTCAGTCCACTCAGGACTGGGCCTTGTTCACCCCGGTGGCTGTTTCTTTCAGGATGAATCTCACTTCCTCAAAAACATCAAGACCGCCCGCTGTCGAGCAGCTGTGCCCATCCTAAAGGTGAGTGCTGCTGAGAAGAGAGTTGGGGCCTGAGTCCACAGGATGTTGGAGACCACAGTACTTGTTTGGGTGTGCAGGGGGTCCTGGTAGAGTAGGCACCAGCCCATGCCCATGAGCTGTTTGCAGGCCTCAGTGTTGCCTTCAGGCCTCCTCCCTCCTTAGGCTTGTGTGCTGGTTCCACTTTTCCTCCTAACTTCCTGCTAAGAACACAGCAATCTAGGTGAAGACCTATTGTGGACTCCAGAGTCATCCTCTAGGTTCCTGCCTGAATGGAAGATAGCCTGCAAGAGCTTATCCACTAAACTGCTCAGGAGAAACTGAGTCACTTGTCAGGGCAAGGGTGTTAAGGTGCTGTGAACTAAGAAAGATGAGTCATCCAAACTTAGAACCAGGCTAGGGCCAGTGAGCATCAGCAGGAAGCACTGGCAGAGCTGAGCCATACCTTGTGAGCCAATCCCTTTGCTATGCTTCCCGAGGCCTCTGGTTAATTGCAGGGCCAGCCGTCTACATGCCTTTCTGTGGGCATCTCCTCTTGTGCCTGAGCACATGGGTTGGTGTCACTTCTGGCTTCAGAGCAGGCAGGGTGGGTATGTGGAACAGGGTCAAGTGTTCTGATGTGCAATTTAGGCTCGGTGTTCTGTGTGGTGTGCTTGTCCTGGCCCCAGACCCCTCACAGAACGTAGGCCCCCAATTTCCTTCCATCATTTTTTCCTGAAATTGGAAGTGAGGGGTATGAACGTGGGGTTTTCTCGTGACAAGTTAGAACTCCTTGGTTGGCATGGACTAAGTAAACAGAAGTATGAACTTACCTAACTCTGTTCTGTTAAGGCAGCCTTTGTGTCACTGAGCTTTCTGAAACTGCAGCTTTTATTGCTTAAATGCTTTCATTTTCATCTGAACTAAGGAAAACAGATTTGCTAAATGTTTGAAAAGTTTAGCCTATGAAAATTAGTTTTCCCATTTCCTTGCAGCACACACCTAAGTGTCTATTCATTTCAAGTTTTAGTTTTTTAAGGAATAAAAGGTAATATGATACATCTTTCAAGGCAGGATTATGTCATATATTCCAAGCCTAAACAGAAGCCTTCTCCTTAGAAAACTTGCCTCTCTGCTAATATTGACTATAAATATTTATACCTTGATGGTCACTTGTGAACACACAAAAATGAAATATCTTTCGTAAGGTGATGGCCTATCTTTGGGGAGGCTTGAAAATGTTTTCCTTAGAAAAATGTTAATAGGGCTTGGTACTGTGGCTCCAATATGTGACCATAACTAAAATTAAATCTCTACCACTGATTGTTTAGACAAAAGCAATTGCACAGTAGATAGATTATATCATTAAAGTTGTAATATGAAAGTTTAGCAGCGGCCTTGTTAATAAAAGCATTGCCTGGTTAGGCACACAGCTACATAACAAGCTCTGAAATGTGGGCCTCTAGCCAGACTTTTGGTAGCAGCATATACATCTTTAATATATTCGGTATATTTCTTTTTCTTGTTGTTGTCGTTCTTTGTGGTACTGGGAGGGTTGAACCCAGGGCCTCAGGCATACTTTGCAAGTGCTCTACCACTGATCTACACCTCCAGGCCATTTACTTTTTGAGACAGAGTCTTGCTAAATTTCACAGGCTCCCTCTGGCCTCAAATTTGCAATCCTCCTGCTTCTGCCTCCCAAATCACTGGGATTACAGGCATGTGTCACAGTGCCCGGCTTTTATCTCGGGTATATTTCAGAGTGATCCACTTAAAACAAATCTTTAAACTGCTAACAGGTATATATTACTCTGCATTAGCTGTTGAACTTGGGCAAATAAATATTTTAAAATAGGACCATGAATATAGCTTGCTATTCATGAAAATATGTTGAAGTCACTCTTTTCTGTAACACTGATGTCACCTAATGCTGGACAGTGGAAGAAGGGGTGGGGTGGGCTATTCTTTGCTAGTCTGTTAACCAAACCTTTCACTTCTTTGCTACATTTTTAGGTAGGTTAGAGTTGCTCACCTGTGCCATGGCTGACCTTTGAGACCCCTGATGCTTTGTTGTGAGAGACTTTCCCATGCATGGTAGGATGTTTAGAAGTGTCTTTGGCCTCTACCCTCTAGATGCCAGTAGTACTCTAGTTGTGACAACCAAAATTGTCTCCAGACATTGCTAAGTGTCTTCCATGGGGACAAATCATTCCCTACCAACTTCCCATTTGGTCATCTCCATTGAGAACCAGTGCTCTAAATGCTCTAGGGAAATGGATCTCTGAGTGCTTTTGGATAGTTGAGAGGAGGTAAAGTATATACGGAAATAAGCAAGGCAGAAAAGGATAAAGAACAAAATTTAAATCTGAATACCACCATTAGCAGTTGGGTTGTTTTTCTATCATGCCAGCTCTGGGGCAAGATTATCATTTTTAATGACTTTAGAGCATTTCATTTATAAACAAATATATCTGATCATTTAACTTTTAATGTCAGGCATTTGTTTTTTTCTTTTTTTCTTTTCCTTTTTTTTTTTTTTTCCCCATGTTAAAAGTAATTCTTCAAGGCTGGGCATGGTGGCACATGCTGGTAATTCCAGCAATTCAGGAATCTGGGGCAGGAGGATCAACAACTTTGAGGCCAGAGACAGCTCGTGCAACTTAATAAGACCCTTGTTGTGGTCTGTCAGCTTGTCATACTGTGGGAGCTTGTGTGTTGCTTTGATGCTGAAAGCTATGCCACTGCTATTTCAGATACCAGGGGGGCCACTTATGGTGGACAGGTTTCAGCTGAGCTTCCAGACTAAGACTAGGGAGAAGGACCCAGCAACCCCCTCCCAAAATAGCAATTGAAAACCCCATGAATAGCAGAGAAATACTATCAAGTATGGTGCTGGCAAATGAACCCCCGGGCTGGAAGACATTCAAGAAAACGATGGGAATGGAGTAAAGTCCCTGGGACCTCCTTTTGCTGATGCAGCATGACTCAAAATGAGGAGAAACAGTTGCTGCAACAATGAGCTCAAACAAAAAGTTCGTGTGCATGGCACACTGTTGGGGAGTGTTTTGTTCTGTTGTACGTAGGGTCTCTGTGATTCAGACCGAATTTGCTGGCACCTAACAACAACAAACATCCCATGGATCCTCATCTTAACCACTTTCTTTTTAGTCCCTTCACTCCTCTCTTTCAGCAGGTGGTGATGCCTGCCACTTAGTAGAGAAAAAAGATGACACTGTGGGTCACACACTTCCTCAGCTCCTAATTTCATCTAAGAATGTGTATGTGCATAACTCACTGCTTTCTATTTCCCAGGCCAAAGAAAAAAGTGTCTCTGTTCTCAAACAGGGCTAATTTCTCCCCCCGAAGTTCTTGATCTTACCCCTTCTGATGCCCTTGCTCCACTGGGTCCTCTATCTTGCTCCTTTATTCTCAGACTTTCCTTTTCATCTGATTCCTTCCTTAGACTGTCAGTAGGCTCAAGCGTTTCACTTTGAAGAATAAAAGTCACTTCCGCTTGCCCTGGCTATGTCCAAATCCTCCTCCATTGTATTCTGAGGTAATTTCTTAGAAACAATGCCCAGTGCTTCTCAAACTTTATTCATGAAGCTTGGATCTTGTTTAATAAGATTATGACTCAATAGGTCTATGCTTGGGATTGAAACTTTGAACATCTAACAAGCTCCCAGATGAGGTCAGTGCAAAGCATCTCTACACAATCCACTTTTTCAATTCACATTTTCTTCAGTCCACTGTAATAGAGCTTCTGTCCCCACCACATCCACACCCTGGCCAGGTCACCAGTGACTTCCTCATTGTCAAACCTAATGGCTATAGACGGGCGCGGTGGCGCACGCCTGTAATCCCAGCAGCTCTGGAGGCGGAGGCAGGAGGATCGCAAGTTCGAGACCAGAGGCAGTCTCCATAACTTAGCAAGATCCTGTCTCAAAAAAAAAAGTAAAAAAATGGGCTGAGGGTGCAGCTCAGTGGTCCAGCACTTGCAAAGCATGTAAGCGTGAGACCTCAGGTTCAACCCCCAGTACCACAAAAACAAAACAAAAAAACCTAATGACTATGTGTCAAACTTTATTTGGGGGACATATCCAGTTTACTATTTCCCTTGTGTGAAGCTCCTACTTTGACTTCCATGACACCACTCTACCTTGGTAGTCTCCTCCTCTGATCATTCATTCTTAGGCTGTATAATTGGCTTCTCTTCCTAGGCTGCTTGCGCTGCCATGACAAAATACTATGGCTTAAATGGCTTAAATGACAAAAATTTTCTCACTGTCCTGGAGGCTGTAAGCCCTAAGTTAAGGTCTGGCAAGGTTGGTTTCTTGGAAGGGCTGTTGTCCTGGTTTGCAGATGGCAACCTTCTCACTGTGTCCTCCCATGGCCCTTCCTCAGTGTGTTCTCACGGAGAGAGGAAACACTCTCTCTTCCTCCTCATATAAGGCCACCCATTCTTGTAATATTAGGACTCCATCCAAGAAGCTTTCTCCAAATGCAGTCACACTAGATTAGGGCTTCAACATATGTATTTGGGTTGTTAAGTACCGTTGAGTTGGGTCCAACTCATAGCAACCCTATATACAACAGAATGAAACACTGCCCTACACTGTGCCCTGCCCAGCACTATTGTCAGTGCTTCTCTGTTATTCGTAGGGTTTTTGATGGCTGATTGTTTTGGGAGTGGCCTGCTGGGTCCTCCTCCCAAGCCTATAGCACCCAGTATTCCCAAGAAGTCCCATCCAAGGACTAACCAGGCCTAACCTTGCCTAGCTTCTGAGATCAGACAGGATTGGCTATAGATAAAACAAGACCTATGGCAAAATATCAAAAGGAGAGGCTTAGAGTATGGCTCAGAAGTAGAGCACTTGCCTAGGATGCGTGAGGCCCTGGGTTCAATCCCTAGTACTGAAAAAGGAAAAAGAAGAGAGCAGAAGTGAAGGGGGAAGAGGAAGAGAAGAAAGGAGAAGAGGAAGAGAAAAGGAAGGAAAGAAAAGCAGGAAGGAAGGGAGAGAGAGAGAAAGGAAGGGAAAGGAAGAAAATTCTGCAAGTGAACACCATTCACATATATGTATGTTGTGTGCTTAACCTAGTAGGACAAATTCCTACAAGCAGAATTGCAGGATCAGAGTTTTCAAAAGAAGTAGTGCAGTGGCCAACAATCATATGAAAAAATGTTCACCGTCCTTAGCCATCAGGGAAATGCACATGGAAACTACATTGTAATACCATCTCACCCAAGTCTGAATGGCTAGCATCAACAAAACAAACAGCAAATGTGGGGAGGACTCAGGGAGAAACAAACCCTTTACACGGCTGGTGGGAATGTATGTTAGTGCAGCCACTGTGGAAATCTATGTGGATGTTCCTCAAAACCACTAAAAATAGAACTCTCATATGACGCAGCTTATACCATTCCTGGGTATACATCCAAAGGAATCTTAAGTCAATATACAATAGAGATACCTGCTCATCCATGTTTATCACAGTGCTATCAACAATAGCTAAAATATGAACTCAGCCTAGGTATCTGTCAAGAGATGAATGAATAAAGAAAATGTGGTTTATATACACCATGGAGTTTTATTCAGCCATTAAGAAGGACAAAATTATGGCATTTGCAGGAAAATGGGTGGCACTAGAGATCATCATTTTAAATGAAATAAGCCACACTCAGAAAGAGAAACATTGCATGTTTTCCCTCATGTGAATGCTAGATTTCAATATAGATATTTAATATTTCAATATATATGTCATGAAAGTAGAAAGAGGACTATATAAGGGAAAAAAGGGACTAAAAAGGGAAAAGGGCGATAAGAAGGAATAATGGGACAAAAGGAAGAGAAATATCATGTTGCTCTCAAAAACAGAACCTGGATTTAAATATGTGTATAAATATATAGGGCCTGCAACCGTAGCCCTGTGGCATCTGATCCCGTCAGATCTCGGAAGCTAAGTAGGGTCGGGCCTGGTTACTACTTGGATGGGAGACCGCCTGGGAACACCAGAAGCTGTAGGCTTGGGAGAAGGACCTGGCAACCCCCTCCCAAAAATCAATCTGCCATTCAAAACCCTATGAACAGCAGAGAAGCACTGACAATAGTGTTTCCCCTGTTGTACAGAGGGTCGCTATGAGTCGGATACCGACTCGACGGCAGGCACCTAACAACAACAGCAAATATGTAGGGACTGGGATTTAGCTCAGTGGGTACAGCGCCGCTCTGCAATGTCTGAGGTCTCAGGTTCAGTTCCCATCACCACAAAAATGGGAGAAGGATGTGGCAATCCACTCCCAAGGCAATTCCGAGAAACAATCAGCCATTGAAAACCCTGTGAGGGTCGCTATGAGTTGGATACGACGCGACGACACCTAACAACAACAACAACAACAATATATATGTTCATACACATAAAAAAGACATGCAAGCAGAAGGGAGACCATCGATGGGGATCAGTGTGGGGAGAGGGGAGTCAGAGGGTAATGGGGAATGTGAACATGAGCAATGTGCAGTGATGCCCATGTATGGAAAGGTCATAATGAGACTCATTAAGTTGTACATTAACTAAAAGATTACTAATAAAATAAATAAAAATCAGTAAAACAAATTAAAAACAAGGAAAAAAAGAATTACTGGGTCAGTTTTCAGATTCCCTTCTGGCAGAAGCCTCTGAAGTCTGGTCTGGCTGGACATAACTACTTTCACTCCTCATAACTCATAACTTTCACTCATAACTACTTTCATTCAACCTCTGTCAGGTACACTTTTCATCCACCAACTCTGGAGGGTTTTCATCACTTTTTTGAATGTTGAAATGCATATTTGAGGTTTTTATTTGTTTACTTGGTTTTGTTTACATTGTTTTTTTGTTAAACCAGTATAATAACAAAAAAACATTTTTATAAAAATTTTAAAGGGAAAGCTGTTTCTCTTTTTCTGTGAATAGAGTGCTTTTTTATACCTCTATTGGTTGGCTAAAAATCTTAGTCTTGTTCTTTGTCCTGTTTTATTAAAGTACTTCAAATAAATGGTAAATAATTCAAATGGTACAGAAGGATAAACTGTGAAAAAAAAATACATCTTTCTTCCATCTCAGGGACCACAGTCCCTCATCCTTCTCCCCAGAAGCATCTGTACTTAACAGACGTTCTATTTTCTTTCTCTTTCTTTCTTTCTTTCTTTCTTTCTTTCTTTTTTTTTGCAGTACCGGGGGTTGGAGCCAGGACCTCATGCTTGCATGCTCTACAAGTGCTAGACCACTGAGCTGCACCCCCAGCCCATTTTTTACTTTTTGAGATAGGGTCTCACAAAGTTACGCAGACTGCATCTGGTCTCGAACTTGCGATCCTCCTGCCTCTGCCTCCCGAGCCGCTGGGATTACAGGCATGCGCCACCGTGCCTGGCTACTTTCTACTGTATTTCTATGAGATAGCCTACACCCATGGAAGTATGAATGTGTGTTTCCTTTCTCCCTTCAGAGTGTTCTACAGCTACTGTTTCATGGCTACCTTTTTCTCTTAATCACCTATCTGAAAATCATTTCATATGATTCCAAATGACTCTATCTTGTTCTTAAAAATACCATTCTGTTGTATAAACCCATCAAAATATATATCCTTTGTCCCTTTTGATTTATTTGTAACCAAAAGGCAGCTCTTACATACAACACTGTAGTGACCATATTTTCACATGATACAGAAGTTGTGTTTGTTAGATGCCATCAAGTTGACCCTTATAGGCTTTTCAATGGCTGATTGTTTCAGAATTGCCCTCGGGAGTGGATTGCCACATCCTTCTCCCATATTTGTGGTGCTGGGAATCGAACTCTGGACCTCAGAGACTGCAGAGCATCACTCTACCAGCTGAGCTAAATAGATACAGAAGTAGGAACTAGAAAATTCAGTCTCTCTGCATCTGAAAGAGACAGCTCAGGGCTTTGTAGCACATGCCTGTAATCTCAGCATGTGGCTGAGGCAGGAAGATTAACATGAGTTTGAGGCTAGCCTGGGCTACATAATTCCAGGCCATCCTGGGCTATACAACAAGACTTTGTCTCAAGTAAATAGCTAGATAGATAGATAGATGTCTTTGCTTCTCTCAGGCCAGAGGAGAGAGGGATGTCTGATTCTGCTTTCTCCCCTAGTATGAAGCTATGGGAGAAGCCCCTTTGTCCAACCATTCTGGTTTATTTCCTCAAGTTTGTTTCAGATCCAGACTTAAAAAGGAAATTATTAGAGTCTGATATGTAATGGAAAATAGAATATGTTGAGGTTTTTGTTTGTTTGTTCGAGACAGGGTTTTGCTATGTTGCTCGGGCTAGCCTTGAACATCTGGGCTCAGATGATCCTCCCTCAGCTTCCTGAGTAGCTGGAACTATAGGTGTGTGTCATCCCGTCTTGCTAGACTGTTTTCCAGAGTAAAAAACTCCACCATAGTATTTAATTTTACTGTGTAAGCTGTCTTAATATCTACACAAGTGGTTTACATTCCTTAAAGCTCAGAATGGCATAATCAGCTATATTTATACCATTTGCTGTATTCTCATTATAGTGTCTTAGTATTTTGAATCAGTACACCTGTAGTCACAGTCTTCATTCTGTCTGTTCTTACCCAAAGACTGCCTTCAATGTAGCATCAGAATTTCAGGGACAACAGAGCAGTGATACTGGCTTAGTTTGAATGCACTATGCAGATTGACTTAGTCAGGTCAGTGCCCTTCAGACTTTTTGGAACCACAGGCAAAGACCTACAAGGGACTTTTATGTGAAGCATATTGACCTAACCTGAGACCCAGAAGGAGCATTCACTGGGTATCACTGAGGAGTAGGTGGCCTTGGACTGGCACTTACAGCAACCTCTGGTCAGCAGTGGCCCCGATTACACTGTTTGTCTCAGTTGGTCTCATTTGCCATGGGGAGCACCACTCAAGGGCATTGTCATGAGGGAACCTCAGCTTCTTTCCAAGCGCCCATCACTGGGCAGCCCTTCATGCTGAGCTTTTCCCCTGATCTTAGGCCTTCCATTTTCCTACAGGTGTTGACTCTTCTGTTCCTTCCTGGGGAATAGCTGTAATCTTGCATTTGTTCTTGATCTGAGTGCTTTTGGTCTCTTGCCTCCAAACTATGGTTGCCACAGTCCTCATTTTTGAAAGTTGTATAATGACTTCTGAACTAGTAAAAACTTGACCCATTATTGACCAGCAGTTTTACACAAAAGCTATTCCATGTCACTGGCTATTTTTCTGTAATTAAATATGAAAAATAAATAAAGCTCTAATTAACTTCTAAATAAACATATACTTTATTTATTATAAATAATGTATTGAGATGAAATTTTGTATATACCTTCTATATAACTTTATAACTTTTTTGGTATAATAAACTGGATGTTATTGTTGTTGTTGTTGTCGAGTCGGTATCCGACTCATAGCGACCCTCATAGGGTTCTCAATGGCTGAGTGCTTCGGGATTGCCTTGGGAGTGGATTGCCAGGCCCTTCTCCCATTTTTGCAGTGCTGGGAATTGAACTCAGGGCCTCAGAGACTACAACGCAGCGCTGTACCCACTGAGCTAAATCCCAGCCCAGTAAACTGGATAGCATTCACCTACACGCAGTGGTACATAGGAGGTTTTGTAAATATGCCTAGTTTCACTCCGCTTTCCTTTTGAAGAGTGTAGTCTACATGCTCTAGTGGGTTTCTTTTTTATGCCAGTGATTATTTTTTCTAAAACATTGTCTCTAAGTTTTCCTGAAAGGTGAATCTTTGTAAAGAGCTCTTTTAGAGGTACCAGAGGAAGTGCCAGGTTCTGTGCTGTATTTATCCGAATCATTCGTTATCCATTCCCTAGCTACTTTCACTAGAAATTGTTTGTATCTCATTTTATTTTATAAGTTGTACTTATAGTAAATTTTAAATGTATTGAATAATGTATAATTGATCAAAAAGAATACTGCTTTTTTTATACCATTAAAACTCTTTTCCAACAAACTATCAACTTCCAGATCATTATTATATATTTCAGAGTCACTCAGACAATCAGTGTCTGCATATAATTCATAGAAAAATTCTTCAATGTCACAATGTTTGAAATTTTTGCTATACTAAAATTGTGATAAAAACTTTAATACCTGAAAAATTATTTTTTTATAATATAGTAAACACAATCAAACATGATCAAAAAAGCTTTTTACAAAATCCTATATTACTCTGAGTTTTAAAGATCGTATAAGCTAATGAGGGGCTGGGATTTAGCTCAGTTGGTAGAGCACTGCTCTGCATTCTCCGAGGTCCTGAGTTCAATTTCCAGCACTGCAAAAATGGGAGAAGGCCATGGCAATCCACTCTCGAGGCAATCCCAAAACAATCATCCATTGAAAAGCCTATGAGGGTCTCTATGACTCAAACATGACTCCATGGCACCTCCCAACAACATAAGATAATGAAAATGCAAACACAAGTTAACTTACGAGTCAAAGTTTGGGCTTGAAAACAGGAGTTTATTGTGACCAGTCAACAATGTGTTAATAGCTCCCATGTCCCTGCCATGTCAGGGTTAATGAGTGTTGGGACACTTAGTTGGTGTGGATGTGGCCTTCCCTTTGATGTTACCTGCCTGCATCTCCTGCTTCTAAATTGTGAGTATTACATAAACTTTGTTTAGGGTACTATTATTATATTGGGTATAAGAATGGGACTGAGCTTTGGGGAGCATGCCTTTATTCCTGGCCTACGGAGTTGGTGAAATTTATTATAGCAATCACAGTGATTTAGCAAAGCAAGTTACTGGCTCTGTTGGGGGAAAAAGATAACAAGAAAAACTACTTTTTGTGTGAACTTAAAACAACTTCAGCTCTTTTTTTTCTCCAGTAAAGCTCTGAGCTCATATTTTAAAACCTATGTGTAGATTATCTGCTTTGAATAACTACATAGGATTCTCCATGATAAATTTTATTTATGTATATGTATAAAATTTTAAAAATATATGTGTGTGTATATATATATTTGTCTTGCTACCAACCTGTTCTGTAGGGCTTTCACCCCCCGACACACACACAACCCATGAGGAAACTATCCCTATCTTGGAAGGTCATCTGCCCCAGCAATGCCTGCTTATGACCACATTATCTTTCCAACACCAAGCAGAAATGATTTCTTTACATTGTTCCAGTATGGTTGTCCTGGGCGCCACGTTCTTTTCTTAGCCAGAGGAGTTAACTGGAAAGTGTTTAATTTAGTGTTAACCTGTGTCATTTTATGCATTTATATTTTCCTGGATTGAATGTTCTCAGAGGTACAGATATATACATCATATAAATCATTTGTAGCTGGGCATAGATTAAAGGCCTTTTAGATGACAGTGATGATGCTACAAATGTTGTTGGAGCTGAGCAAAGACCAGGCTGACTTGGTCCCCATCAGATGAGATGCCATTCTGGTTTCTTTTCAAAGCTGGCCTTTTTCTTTTTCCATAGTGCTCTCTCTCTCTGCCTTTTAATACCCACACATGTCCACTTGCCTTGCTTCTGCCACTCTAGTCTGGGAAGCATATGGAAGAACTGACTGAGGTTAACTGAATTATCTGAATATTCGACAGAAGACCCTGGAGTTAATCCTATCACCTGGTTTGTGAGCTGGTTTTGCCCAGGCTTCATCACCAGGCAAACACAGCAATACAGGAGGTGGGTTTATGATGATGGGAAGATTTTCTCCATCCCCCCACCCTGCTTTTTTTTTTCAATACTAGGGGGTTGAACCCAGGCCTCACACATGCTTTGCAAGTGTCCTACCACTGAGCTGCAAACAGCAACAGCCCATTTTTTCCTTTTTATTTTGAGTCAGGGTCTCATGAAGGTAGGCTGCCTCTGGCCTCAAACTTGTTATCCTCCTGCCTCCGCCTCCCAAGTTGCTGGGATTACAGGCATGCACCACTTTGCCCAGCTAGATTTTCTCTTCTTGATGGAACTTTTCATATTGCCCCTTTTATTGAAATGGTCTTAAGCTGTGCAGAAAGATGCTACAGACATCATTCAAGAAGCCCATTGTTATTTTAATGAGTCTGCATTAAACCGTGCAGGAAACTAGAAGGCCCAAGTAATTGAACTGTGGAAAATTATAGCTAGAGAAATTCATAGCTCTCCTAGTATAATGGAATTAGGTATTGGTGGTGGCTGAGAGGGTAAAAGTGCATTTTGAGAATTGTATATATTGTATATTTATGAGGATTCATCTTTCTTCCCACTGTTAGACCTTTATTTATTTATTTTATGAGGCAGTGTATCCATTTGAAAACCTAATTTCCTCCCCTAGGAGATTTACTTCACGCCATTGCCTTGTATTACTGTCATTAACTCAGGGTTACAGTGGTTAACAAGCTATTTCTAGACAACTGAGCTCCACAGTAGGGTCCCTTTCCAGAGCTGAAGTGAGCTGGGGGGACTTTTGTGCTCTAGTGCAGGACGAAGTGTCTCCTCTCAGTCTCACCATCCTTCCCATCTTACCAAGAGGTTCCATGTGGGTCTGAATTCCTTCGATTGGGGCAATGTCTGGGTAGTGAAGAACTGAAGCGTTTCTCATTGGAAACAACCCACCACTTATTTTTCCCCTGCCCACTGCTGAAGAGGCTGCTACAGATCTACGCTGAATCTAGAATTAATGGATCTGGGTCCCACCAGTTAAAGTCTTTATTGTTTGGTGCCGTCGAGTCGGATCTGACTCATAAGTGACCCTAAGTACATCAGAATGAAACACTACCCAACACTGCCATGCACATGATCTTTTTATGTTTGAGCCCATTGTTGCAGACGCTGTTTCTTCTCATTTTCAGTGGTGCCACATCAACAAAAAGAGGTCCCAGGGACTTTCCTCCATTCTCTTAATTAAAGTTGACTTCACTTTAAGGAGGCAACTCTTCTCCAATTGTTTCTTGAATGCCTTCCAACCTGGGGGCTCATTTTCCAGCACTATATTTGACAGTGCCTCTCTGCTATTCATAGCGTTTTCAATGGCTAATTATTTCAGAAGTGGGCTGCTGGGTACATCTCCCTCATCTGTCTTAGTCTGGAAGCTCACCTCTCTATGAATGGTGGCCCTGCTGGTATCAGAAATACTGGTGGTATAGCTTTCAGCATCACAGCAACATGCAAGCCCCCATAGCACAACAAACTGACATACCTGTAGGGAGTTAAAGTCCTTGTTGGGTGCCGTCGAGTCAGTATCCAACTCATAGCAACCCTATGTCAATAGGTGAAACACTATTGTCAGTGCTTCTCTGCTATTCAGAGGGTTTTCAATGGAGGATTGATTTTTGGTTACCGGGTCCTTCTCCCATTAAAGTGTTTAGTGACTGTAAAATGAGCCTGAGTCAGGAACCTATAGGTTTGAACTATGTTAAAGTATTAAAGGCTTTTTTCCTTAAAAAAAAGAAAAGAAAAGAAAGAAAGAAATCAAATAGATGCTTATATTTGGTATTCCCTGTTGCTTCCTCCTCGTCCTCGCAGTGTCTTTATCTGACAGTAAATTCCAGTTGGATTTCAGAAATTCGTGATACAGGAAGTACAGACGTGTTGCTGCTCCCCCCCCCCCCCATTTCCTGTTCCAATGCTGGATTCTTTGAGTTCCCTTCATATTTCCTGCAACAATGACTAGCTTCTGTCCAATTTTTTTCTCAGCATACTGTTAGTATTTACTGATCACTCACTTTGTGCCAGATACAAAATGCTACAGAAAATAAAAGGGATATAGCACAGTTCTTGATCTCAAGAAGTTTGCAGTCTAGTGAGGGAGATAGAAAGGAGAATTCAGTATAGTGTGTTAAGTGCTATGACAGCTGCTAGGAAGGACTTAAAGAAAAGACAATGACATCTCATTGCTTGCATTGGCAACACCATTGTTATTTTTAGGTGCCATCAAGTCAAGTCTGACTCATAATGACCCTGTGTTCAACAGAATGGAACACTACCCAACGCTGTGGCATGCACACAGTCTTTTTATGTTTGAGCCCATCGTTGCAGTCACTGTGTTTCTTCTCATTTTGAGTTGTGCCACATCTGCAAAAGGAGGTTCCCAGGGACTTTACTCCATTCCCATCTTTAAGGCTGACTCTACTTTGAGAAGGCAACTCTTCCCCAGTCATTTCTTGAATGCTTTCTGGCCTGGGGGACTCATTTGCCAGCACTATATTTGGCGGTGCTTCTCTGCTATTCATAGAGTTTTCAATGGCTAATTGTCTAAGGAGTGGGCTGCTGGGTCCTTTTCCCTAGTCTGTCTTAGTGTAGAAGCTCAGCTGAAACTTATCCACCTTGAGTGGCCCCACTGGTATCTGAAATGCTGATGGCATAGCTTTCAGTATCACAGCAACACATAAGCCCTCACAGCACAACAAACGCTTGCATTGGCAACACCATTAGGTTCTCACAAACCACATGATCTTTTTCACTGGTTGTGGAACCCTTGCCTAGAGATCTCAGGTTGTCAGGCACAGAGTACTGGAGTGAGGCTGGTCTTGAGCATCTTTGGAGTCTAGATCTGCCCTGAGACCTGAGATGTTTAAATTGGAGAACAACCAGCGATGACAATATCCAGGAAGTGAAAGGTGGTTGTGCAGGATTCCAGGGGATTTTTCTATTCCTGGGGACCATCCAGCTCCTGCCTCGCTGGGGCATTTGGATATTCTCTGTGTAATCTTTCCTGTGTTCAGATCACATTTGGCTGTTTGTGTTCTAGGTTGCCAAGAGAGTGATCTTACTATCCGGCACGCCAGCCATGTCCCGGCCTGCAGAGCTCTACACGCAGATCATTGCGGTCAGGCCAACCTTCTTCCCCCAGTTTCATGCCTTTGGACTTCGCTACTGTGATGCCAAACGGGTATTTATTCCCTCAACCCTCCCGAGCACCCACATCCTCACTCTGATTTTGGCACTCATTTTTCTCCTTTTCTTTGGCCATGGTATGAGCTGAGGAACCAGACTGAGATTTTAGTTCTGGTTTTCCCGTAACTCTAACCTTGGAGTATTCTCAAAGGCAAGATAAAATTGGTTCCTCCTCATTTTAATGTTTATGGTGATTCTGGGTCAGCATTTTCCAGGAAAGAGGCCAGCAGCTAACATGCAGGTATGTGGACCTCAGAGCTGCAGCCCTGGCCTAAGCTCACAGCTCCTGCACAAGGCACAGTGCTGGGGCTGTGGAAGGAAAGTCCGTGCCAGGTGCTGGTCCCAGCAAAGGTACTAAGGTGAGCTAGAGGGGAGGGCCTAGGCAGAGGCAAGAACACAGACAAGGCGGCAAGGGTTGCTCTGCCTGAGAAAAATATGAAGTAAAACGGAAAAATTCTCATTGTGCAAAAAAGGCAGAGAGCCTTTGAGCAGGGAGTGTGGTAAGTGTGATCCTGAATTACCTTGGGAAGGCTTCTCTCCATGAGCTTTTGCTCAGATATGGTGACTTACAGGGAATTGTTGCATGGTTAGTAGGCCAGATGCCTCTGACCTACAAATTACTTCTATGCCAATGAAGCAGGCACCTGTGGACCTGCAGTCTGCACAACCTCAGCTGTCCAGAGATGGCATGGGGCCCCTGTAAGCAGAAATGCATTGTGATCAGTGTTGCCATTTATAAAACCTCACTAATTAACACTTTAGTGATTCTTGGGCACAAATAAGCTGAGCCCCTATTTGCATAAAAAACACCGATAGTTTGGAGAAATGGCTGCGGTTACTCATATGCCATTTCTGAGGGAAAATCCCTGCTATGCAAGTTCATGATTATTTGCTATATTTTAAAATTATTTTTTAAAAGAATAAAATCTCAGATATTAGAAAAAATTCCATTTGAATTCAAAGTACTTGTAATATAAATTGTAGCTCTTTGCAAGGTTAATGGCAAACTGATTTTTAGCTGGTTGTTGAGGCAGGAAATTTCTCAACTGTTAAATGTATTTAAAAGTCATATACTTCTTTGACACAGTCTGTGACTCACTTTTTCCATCATTGATTCTGGGATTAGATTGTGTATAGGTTTCATGTGTGATTGGTACCACTATCCTATTTCAAATGTGTCTACTGTCTGAACAGCATCTCTCCCTACCTGGGTCTATAGCTAACGATGGAAGGGGCTGAGGGTAGAATTAATCGTGTTTACTCCTCAAATTACCTCTTCCTGTGTTTCCAGTATTAGGCCACCTTCTCCGTAGTCTCTCACATTAGAAACCAAGGCATCCTCTGAATTCTCCCTGTTCCTCCTCCCCTTTGCTTCCTCACTCCAACCTCATAAAACCATGCACAGTGCCTGTCTCTTCTTCATGCCCCTCCTCCCACCTAACTCAGTGCCTGGGACAAGGTAGGTTTTCAATAAAGGCTTGTTGGATTGCAGTTGTTCCAACATCCAATTTAAAATCTTTGGTATTATTGGATTTTAACCTACAAGATTAAGAGGTAACAGTATTAAAGCTCAGAGCATGATATTTGGATTAATTATGATATTCTCTTATTCCCAGCATGGTTTTGGGAATTTTTATTTGTTTTGATTTTTTAGTGCAGCCCAAAGGGCAAGATGCTTTTTTTCTTTTTTTCTTTCCTTTTTTTGCTGGCTTCATATAGTAAAAGAAGCTACTTAAGAAAACACCCCATGCAGAGCTCACTTGCTACTCAGTGGCTGTCTAAAGGCATTTCCTAAGAACTTCTAGTTGATTTGTGTCTTTTTTTTTTTTTTTAAAGAAGAAACAGCATTGGTTCATTTTATTTCTCCACCTTTGATATTGTCTTTTTCTATTCACAACGTTCTCAATTTAGCAAAGCTCTGCAGGACATCTACCCTGTCTCCCCTGTTCTGCCAGGGTCCTCTGGTCCTCTAAAGTGAGCAAGTGTAGCCCCTCCCCTCAGGTAGCCCGAGTCCTGAGGGGGTGAAGCAGCAGGGGATGGGGGAGGGAACAGGGCTGAGCAGCTGAAAATGCAAAGCAGCAAACACATTGGGCTGCCTTGTGCTCTGCAAGAATGTGAAAATCAGTCCTGTTGCCAGTAAGATTGTTGGTGAAGGATCCGTTTCTATTTTGTTTGTTTGTTTTGGTGCTGGAGGTTGAACCCAGGGAATTACACATGCTAGGCAAGCACTCTACCATTGAGTTATACCTACCTTCTCTAGCTGTGTGAGAAAGAGTAGGCATTTGAGCTCACTGCCTCCCAGGAACTACTAATCAAGGAACCAGGGTTATGAGGGACTGCCTAGGCCTTCCGAAAAACTCTGGTTTCAACCAGACTGGCAGAAGCCTGTGTTCTGGCTCCTCTCACCAACCTCGCCTACTGTCCACAATAGCAACACTGCAGTTACTTTTGCTACATTTTAGTTGGTTAGGTTGCTGTAATCCATAGTGAGAAATACCAGTTTTCTAAATCCCTGTAAATCTCATCAAATAAAGCTGTTACTGGCATTGTTTATTATATCATGCAATGGATTCTGTAGGATAAGCTTTGGGGAAGGTTTACTTCTGTATTTAGTATATAGGAACAGTGGGACAAGCTGATTTTTTTTTTTTTTTTTTTTAATAGAACACACACCACATTGCTTGGCTTTCTGCATTTGCAGTTGGGAAGGTTAGCCCCAGATTATAGAATGCCATGCCTATAGCCGTACCTCTGTGACTTCTGATCCCATCAGGTCTTAGAAGCTAAGCTAAACAGGGTCAGGCTGGTTTGTACTCAGATGAGAGACCGCCTGGGAACACCAGGTGCTGTAGGCTTGGGATAAGGACCCAGAAACCCACTCCCAGAAATCAATCTGCCATTGAAAACCCTGTGAATAGCAGAGAAGCACTGACAATAGTGTTTAGCCTATTGTATATAAGGTTGCTTTTGAGTTGGATACCGACTTGATGGCACCTAACAACAAACAGTAGAATGCCATGACATGTGGTTTTTGTTCATCTCATGCTTGGCTTTCCCCTCTCCCTTTCTGTCCTCACTTGTCTTATTTGGAGGTTCATTTATCCTTGTAAAGTCACTTGAAGTTCTCCAGACAAGGTGGGGTGGTAAGGAGACGAGGATCCTGCCTGGAGTTCATGGCAGTGAGCAGGCTAACTTGGTCTTTGTTCTCCCCAGTTGCCTTGGGGCTGGGACTACTCCGGCTCCTCCAACCTGGGAGAGCTGAAGCTCCTGCTGGAGGAGGCGGTCATGCTGCGACGCCTCAAATCTGACGTCCTTTCCCAGCTGCCAGCCAAACAGCGCAAGATGGTAGTGGTGGCCCCGGGACGGATCAGTGCCAGGGCCAGAGCTGCCCTGGATGCCGCAGCCCAGGAGATGACCAAGGACAAAACCGTGAGTGCAGGGCTGGAGACAGGCGGGGAAACGTGTCCACAGGGATTCCTGGGGGTTCCTTCCTGCAAGACGCTCTGTGCAAATGGCCCAGGATTCTTTGAACTTGCTTTCCATCACCTAACCTATCTCCCTGGGCAAGAGCAGCCAGCCCATTTTACTCCTCAATCTACCTAATCTATTTTGAGAATAATTAGTTTTTGGTTTTATACTTGTGTGGATTGCTGATGAGGGATGGTCATAAAAATAACCCTAGGACAATGACAGGATCATGATGTATCTTCTCAATCTTTCAAACAAAGTTGAGATTTGTGTTAAGTGTATTTTGAGAATGTCTAAGTGCAGTAATAACTGTTAGACGATAACTGTTAATCCTGTGGGTATTTGATATATACGTTAACCCTCCAACCATACCACATCATTTACATTAGTCAGAATAACAAATGGACATTTATGTAACAAAGGAGAGTTTTCAAATCCTTTTTACCTTTTGAATCCTTAATTACAGCTATTTATGATTAGCAGGAAGTTGACATCCCCATTTTACAGAGAGGGATACTGAGGCTCACAGAGATTGCAGTTTGCCCAGAATCTTCTCCAGGGCTACTCCATGGCAGAGCCAAGGCTAGAACCAAGTCTGCTGCCCCTATAATTTAGGGTACTTTCCACTGTGGTGGTTTTATCTTTTCGAAACACTTTTATTTCATACTTGTCTTTAGTGTCGTGCCATACTAAGTGCTATAAAGTAACCTACACCAGTTCTATTTCTGAGTCTTGGAATAAAACCTTGTAATTTTCACTGACAAGAAAATAACCATCATTGGTAATTTTTGACATTATCGCAAAGCATTATCTGGGCCTGATAATACCCCATATAAAGAAACTTAGCTACTGATGAGAGCTCAGCTTTCTGGGAGATTACAAAATAAATAAAAATGACAAGAGACAGAATGTGTGATATTTTTAGTGTTATTTTACCATGTGATGAGCAAAACTAGCTGATAACTTTTAAGAAATGGAATAGGAAAGAGCATGCACTGGTAAACTGTTGCTCTGGATTTAATTTATGCTATATTACAGATAATAATTGTGTGTCCCTAAGGAAATGAGCAGGCATAATTTCTTTGCTGTTAAGTTTCCAGAGTTCAACAACTTTGATGTGGACATACAGAACAGTGTTCTTAAATTGTGTTTCAGCAGAGCAAGGGTGCTGTGTCATTCACATCAGTCTTAGTGACCCTTTTTGATGTTTAGAGATAAAAATTCAGGGAATGGAAACATTTTTCTCAATTTAAAGTTTTTCTTATAACCTTTTCTTAAACCTTTAATATCTGCCAAGTTTTGTCTACTAGTAAACACTACCAGACAAGAAAACCAATGGGCAAGGACAGCAAATATATTATTAATGGGAAAAAAAATCAAGACATGCAACAGTTTTTTTTTAATACTTGGGAACTGAGCCCAGAGCTTTGCACACCCTTTGCAAGTGGTCTACCACTGTGCTACATCCCCAGCCCATTTTTTAAATTTTTTATCTTGAGACTGGGTCACACTAAGTTACACAGGTTGACTCTGGGCTCAAACTCACAATCTTTCTGTTTCCGCCTCCTGAGTTGCTGGGATTATAGGCATGCACTACCACAGCTGGCTTTCAGATACAGCAATATTTTTAGATGTAATGATTTGAATATTTATAAAACACAGTGTGTTTTGCTAGTAAAGTTGTTTTTGTTTGTATGGTAGAAGTAAGTCTGAGTGTTTCCTACCAGTACCTGGTCCACCTCCTGAACCATTTTGAGAACAGCCAATGTAAGTAACTGAAAAAGCAATTAATGCCAGGTGCAGAGGTGCACACCCATAATCCCAGTGACTTGGGAGGCTGAAGCAGGAGGATTATAAATTAGAGGCCAGAGAGAGCCTGTCTCAAGATAAAAAATAAAAAGGGGAGTAGGGGTGCAGCTCTGTGGTAGAGTGCTGTCAAAGTATGTGCAAGACCCAGGGTTCAGCATCCTCAGTGCTGCTAAATCAATCAAGCAGTTAGTGAGCATTTGAATCGAGGAGGAAAGTCACATTTGCTGGCTAGGTGACAAGTGTGAATTATGGAGTACAACCAAGAAGAAAAATCAAGACATGGAAGCATTGAGGATTTATATTCAATGTAGCAAGGTCTAAGAGCATTTTTAAAATTTCTACCAACTTGTGTAGTTTTTCAAGTTAGATAAGTGACTCTTCCCAAAAAAATGATTTCACATGCAGTCTGAGAGTTTGATTTCTGAGTTTAATGGGGATGATATGAAATTAACTTAAGCCATGAAAAATCAGGAAGATTTTATAACTTTGTTGTTGTTGTTGTTGTTAGGTGCTGTCGAGTCGGTATCCGACTCATAGTGAACCTCTATACAACAGGGGAAACACTATTATCAGTGCTTCTCTGCTGTTCATAGGATTTTCAATGGCAGATTGATTTTTGGGAGAGGGTAGTCAGGTCCTTCTCCCAAGCCTACAGCTTCTGGTACTCCCAGGTGGTCTCCCATCCAGGTACTAACCAGGCCCTACCCTGCTTAGCTTCCGAGATCTGATGGGATCGGATGCCACAGGGCTACAGCTGCAGGCTTTATAACTTTAGGTAGCTATAAAAGTCCTTTAACTTTGGGAGGATATTTTAATATTTTTGTATCTAGGAAAGGGAACCACACCCTGCCTTGGTTCTGGAAAAGTGTGTAATAATAGTACCAACTACCTTGAATTCTGCCTGTTGTATAATTATCATCTTTGTCTTATAAATACCCTAGAGTTTTCACTTCATTTAGAGATATGAAAATAAAGTCTAATCACAGGGTAATTCACGAGAGCCCAACTGAGAATGCCCCAAGCTCTTCTCAGTCCAGCACTTGAGCACTGCTGTCTGCTTCCCTAGAAGTTTACATAAATTAACTGTTTATCTGTAAAAGATAGAAATTGAGTTTGGTACAGATTATCCTCAGTGTGCTGCTTAAGCCATTCAATGAATTCTTTTAGATAAAAGTCTTTGAAAACTTGATGCCCTTTCATATTCTTTAATATAAATTCATTTTTTGTAATAAAAGATCCAAATAGAAAATGAATTTGTGGGCTTTATACTTTAGACTATCAAAACCTTTCTACTTCTAAAGCCACTGGTTTGGTGCTTTTCTCGAGTCATGAACCCAATCAGGAGCATTACTGTAACTTCATTCAGGAAGGGAAGCCAGCATTGGCTGAGGATTGGACTAGACACTAGATGACCATAGATATCCCTTCCAAACCCTTTCCAGCTGTGAAATCCTGAGTTGAAAGAGTTAAAGTGGAGAAATATGTTTTTATAGTTTTAGCGAAACAAAGGAAGCTCTGTGACTCTGCAGCAAGTATCCTCCCCTATATTGTTACTTTTTAGCCCCAAGTTTCCCTGTAGTTTTGCACATCGTGGTGACTCTGCCAAGCACTGCTCACCTGCCTGTCAAGAACTGATTCTTTGTTCTTCACACCTTCCCATGTAGAAGATATTTTTTTAAAGCTTTAAATCATAGAAGCCGAGATGAAGCAGCCAATTTATAAAATGTAATGTTATAATGAAAGCCTTTTCTCACTTTTTAGCTGAAATAATAGACATCCTTTCAAAGGTTAAGGAAGGTGGACTGTCATCATCTTTTGTCTAAAGCCATTTTTTGATCAGCAAGAGCGGGAGCGGAAGAATGGAACGAGTCCATGCAGACTTCCTGGTGACAATATCAGTTCACCTTTGTCATTTGACAATCCATTCAAATTTCCAACATAGAAAAATAAATCTGAAAACTGTAGTGGATCCAATTTAATAAAAGTCGAGGAGGCAGGGACAAAGAATGCAAGTTATTTAAAATTTCCTTGCCCATAGCTAGCAAAAGAAATGAGATCATTATTGGATAGTATTATGTCTAGCTAGTGTTGGAAAGTTTTTCTTTCTTCTTTTTTAAGATAAGGCTATTGATTTCTCCCACATTAAAAATACAGTAGAGCTGGAGATGTAGCTTAGTAGTCAGGTACTGCTTAGTATGCACAAGGCCCTGGGTTTGAACTTCACCATTACAAAAGAACAAAAAAAAATAGAATTTTATAGTACAATTGTTATTGTTAGGTGCCATGAGTCAGTATCTGACTCATAGCGACCCTCATAGGGTTTTCAATGGCTGACTGTTTCGGGATTTACTTGGGCGTGGATTGCCAGGCCCTTCTCCCATTTTTGCGGTGCTGGGAATTGAACTTGGGACCTCAGAGACTATAGCGCAGCGCTCTACCAACTGAGCTAAATCCCAGCCCCTTATAGTACAATAGGCGTCTACTATATAAAACCTAGCCTGTAGCCATAGCCCTGTGGCATCTGATCCTGTCAAATATCAAAAGCTAAGCAGGGTTGAGCCTGGTTAGTACTTGGATAGGAGACCACCTGGGAACACCAGATGCTGTAGGCTTGGGAGACAGACCCGGCACCCCAGTCCCAAAAATCAATCTGCCATTGAAAACCCTGTGAACAGCAGAGAAGCACTGACAATAGTGTTTCCCCTGTTGTATGCAGGGTCGCTGTGAGTCAGATACCTACTTGAAGGCACCTAACAACAACAACATATAAAATCTGAAAAATGAAGAAAAGTACTTACAATATGTAACATTTATCGAACACTTGTTACATGCTGGGCACTGTGCTCCATATGTTGTAGGCATTTAATTCCCATGGTCAGGGTCTAAGCCAAGATGTTTGCACTTCAGAACCTACACTTAGAAGTGCCACAATTTCTGGTTTTGCCATTTAGTAGCAGTGTGATAAGTAAAATCACTTGACTTTTTAGCCTTAGTTTCCTTGTGTGCAAATGAAGATAGTAGTGCCTTTCTCATAGCAAACTTGATTAATGAGTTAATATATACATATTTTTCGTAGACTATTGTCTGACCCATAATAAGTGGCATATAAATACTGTTTTTTATTACTGTGCTATAAAAATAATTATATTTTATATCACATAATTTTGGCATACAACACAGGTATTTTTCTACAATATGCATGTATATTTCACTTTAAAAAATGTATTTATAGAGCCACATGCAGTGGCACACGCCTGTAATCCCAGCAGCTTGGGAGGCGAAGGCAGGAGGATCGCAAGTTTGAGACCAGAGGCAGTCTGGGTAACTTAGCAAGACCCTGTCTCAAAAATTAAAAATTGGGCTGGAGTGCAGCTCAGTGGTCCAGCACTTGCAGAGCATGCAAGTGCAAGGCCCTGGGTTCACTGCAAAAAAAAAAAAAAAAAGTATTTATAAAATCAGATATGGTGGCACATGCCTATAATCTCAGCACTTGGGAGGCTGAGGCAGAAGAATTGTGGGTTTAAGGCCAGCCCAGGTTACATAGTGAAATCCAGGCCATCCTGGGCTGCATGGGAACACCCTGTCTCA
Source organism: Pedetes capensis (assembly GCA_007922755.1). Taxonomy (NCBI): domain Eukaryota; kingdom Metazoa; phylum Chordata; class Mammalia; order Rodentia; family Pedetidae; genus Pedetes; species Pedetes capensis. The sequence goes on along the minus strand of VMDO01009261.1, from coordinate 27,512 downwards.
AAAAAATTAAAGTAAAAAATAAAATATGTTTATTTATGTTGTTGTTAAGTGCCGGCAAGCGACCCTATGTGCAGTAGGCAAAACAGTATTGTTAGTACTTCTCTGCTATTATAAATAGCAGAAAACCCTATGAGGATTTTCAGTGGCTGATTGTTTTTTGGGAGTGGGTTGCTGGGTCCTTCTTCCAAGCCTACAGCACCTGGTATTCCCAGGCAGGTTCCCGTCCAAGTACTAACTAACCAGGCCCGACGTGGAGGGTCTCTGCTGCCACTGCCACGACACGTGTAGGAAATGTGAGGGACTTACTGTGCACTCAGGGCCTCCACAGATTGCTGGAAGTCTGGGGATCTTCTTCCATGTAAAGTCAGAGGAGACAGATACTGTTCAAAGCCAAGAAGCTGGTTTTCCCAGGGAGCTTCTTCTATCTTCCAGGGTGTCAATAATTGTAGGTATCCTCTCTCTTTTTCAGTTCCTCTCTCCCCCTAGCTCTTCTCTCTCCAGCAACAACATGAACACCTCTCTCTTCTGTAGGACCTGCCATCTTCTCTATCCATGGCACCTTTCTTTCTGAAAGCGTGCTTAGCTCTCCTGTTCTCTGGTTTCTTTACCTTCCCCTGGGGAATAAAAGCCAATGCCAAGTCACCCAGGGAATGCAGATTTTTTTGATTTCCTTTCCAGTTTTACCTAAGCTTCTCCGCATGCCTCAATTTCCCTGTAATTATTCCTTAAAGGTATACTATTGTTAATAAACTTATTCTATACCCTCTACTGGGCTTGGATTTAGCTCAGTTGGTAGAGCGTTGCTTTGTAGTCTTTGAGGACCCAGGTTCGATTCCCAGCACCATAAAAATGGGAGAAGAACATGACAATCCACTCCCTGAGGCAATCCCGAAACAATCAGCCATTGAAAACCCTATAAGGGTTGCTGTGAGTTGGACACGACTCAAGAGCACCTAACAACAACATACTCTCTACTATAAAAAACAATAATAATTGCAGGTGTGTTCTGGCTATGGCTGCTTTCCTGAGTTATTAAGAACCCAGGAGTAACAAGCTCAGGGCCATAGATCTTACTGCTATTGAATTACTTCTTTGTTCCACGACGAAGCTGTCATGTTGTTCACTGATGTCACAGGGCCCAGGTGCAAGGAGGAGGATGCATGCATAACCCCATGCCTGCTAGAGGAAAGAGGTTCTGCCCACCTTAGTCCATTCATCCTACTGCAACAAAGTACCTTAATTCACAAACTTCCTTTATAGACTAGGTGATTTATAAACAATGGAAAATGGTTGCTCACAGTTCTGGAACCTTAGAAATCCAAGATCAGGGTGGATTTGGTGTCTGGTAGGGACCAGCTTCCTCAGAGACGTGTTCTCACTCTAACCTCAGGTAGTAGGAGGGGTAAGAAGTCTCTCTCTCAGCTTCTTTTTTCACATGGGCACTAGTCTTATTCATGAGTCCTTATGACATCATCACCTCGAAGATGCTCTATGTCCCAGCTTCACTCCATGGAGGATGAAGTTTCAGTGCATGAATTTTGGAGGGACACAGCCAGTCAGCCCATGGCACTGCTTTACCAGAAGGAGGCCAGAGTGGTTGCCAATGTTATCCCATGTTCCTGTGAAACTAGCTGAGCATCTCCTGCATTAGCATTTTTTATTAGGACTCATTTAGATGTAGGCCATAGAGAAAATATGGTTTTCTTCTCCTGGGAAGTTAATTCCCTTATGTAGGATACAGGCTGAAAACACATGAGTAATGGTTTTGAAATGATACTAGAATAGGGTAGTCAAGGTCAGATGGAATTGATTTAAGTCTCTGACAGAGGTGAGCTTGGTCAGTCAGGCATGGCCACCACTTGGTAGAAGAAAAGGGGGAGGCAAATGTTGAATGTAAATTGTCACCAGGCTGCAGCAAATAGATGTGCTTGGCCAAGGCTGCATTTCAGTGGATCACACAGGTTTGGTGTGTGGTGAAGCCCTACCTGAAATGCCTTTCCAAAGGGCCTTCATGGTCCTTCCTTCATTAGATTCTTACGACAGCCCTCAGAGGCACTGAGTGTGGTAGCACATGCCTTTAATCACAGCGACTCCGAGGGCTGAGGCAGGAGGATCACAAGTTCAAGGCCAGAGGCAGCCTGACTAACTCAGCAAGACCCTGTCTCCAAATAAATAAAAATGGTCTGGGCTAGAGCCCAGCGGTAGAGCCCTTGCAGAGTATGTGCAAGGCCCTGGATTCAACCCCCAGGTACTGCAGAAAAACACAATTCTCAGAGAATAGCAGAGTAGTTATAATGCTGATTCTATGAACAAAACCAGAGCCCATGCAGTTCCTGTGACCTGGCCAGAGCGAGCAGATAAGTCACTGTAGTGCTGGGGTCTCTGACTCTGGTGACTGGTGGCTGAGATTGGGAAAGCTCACAGTAGTGACAATCGGGTCACCTTATCACAGAGTTCTCAGAGTGAGTTTTTAAATGCTGATCTTCTCTTTCAACAGAAACAGCAGCAAAAAGAAGCCCTCATTCTCTTCTTCAACAGGACAGCTGAAGCAAAAATCCCCTGTGTCATGTAAGTGGTCCCCAAGTGTCCACCTGTCATCTGCTCTCTATTCTCATCTTTGAAAATAATAATGATTATTATTATTACCTTGTTGTTGTTGTTAGGTGCTGTCGAGTTGGTATCCGACTCATAGCGACCCTCTGTACAACAGGGGAAACACGATTGTCAGTGCTTCTCTGCTGTTCATAGGGTTTTCAATGGCAGATTGATTTTTGGGAGGGGGTTGCCAGGTCCTTCTCCCAAGCCTACAGCTTCTAGTGTTACCAGGCGGTCTCCCATCCGGTTACTAACCAGGCCCGACCCTGCTTAGCTTCCGAGATCTGATGGGATCGGATGCCACAGGGCTATGGCAGCAGGCTATTATTACCTTAGTCTGTCAGAATGGTTTTCTGTAAGAACTGATAAGCAATTAGAACTGTAGCTGCCTTGACGATAAGTTTTGGCTACCATGGATTCATCGCCCACCAGTTATAAGTTGCCCTGGAACTAGAGCCACTACCAGACTGTGCATGGGTTCCCTGAGAGAACCAGTCTCAACCAGGTGGGCTGGGGCTGCTGTGACTGAAAAGAGGGTGAGTTTGGTCTACACACAAAAGGAGAGTGTTTTCTTCTGGCTAGAACTGTGTTCACTGACCGTTTAGAAGAAAATCGGAGGGAGAAGCTATCCTAGGGGGTTACCCTGGTCTTTTCCAAAGACATGAGATGTCAGCCATTATTTACCTTAACAAAATGACAAAGGTCAAAGTTCGCTCAAAAGAAATAGGCAAGTGGCAACTGTCAATACTTCTCTTTCTGCCTCATAAACTAAAGCTGAAATAATAATTTCTGATCTTAAAATTATTCACTGATTTTTGAAATATTGCTCAGTCGTCTGCGTTTCTTGAAGAGTGAAAAACCCACTCATCCTCCATTATCACTGCAATTGGAACTTGAGGCAATCCTAATGACATGCAGTTTGCCTGATTTTCTTTTCTTTTCTTTTTTTCTTTTTTTATTGTTTGAGATTCATGTGAGGCTCTGGCAGGATAATGGTCCAAGTGATTCACTCACAATGAAAACGAATTTCACGTGGGCTTAGTGGTACCAGACTGGCTATGGGACTAAGATCTGTGGATAAAGTAAGAAACACGTGGCCTGCCTCCCACTCAGCCCCCAGATCCTCAGGGGCCGACCTGTCCCTCCCACCCTTACCTGTGAGAAGAGTTCAGTTTCAAGTCCACACTGCTCCTCAGAGAGACCGCTCCCTATTGGCCTGCTCTGCTCCCCACTCAGGCAGCTGCCCTTTTCATTTATGAAACTGTGATGGGACTCATGAACACCAGATGTGGTTTTTAGGGCCTGGAAAGTTCTCTCTCAGAATCAAATCAGAATTGCTCCCACCAGCCCATTTCTCACATGCCGCTAAGTGGCAGATAGCAAGGGGGTAAATTCTGTGCCTCGCTCCCTCCACCTGTGACCTACAAAATTCAGGGTCTGGGGGATGCCTCTCTCTTCATATGTGAGGCCCATTGCCCTTAGAAGTTTAAATCCAACCAGTAGATGAATTTTTTCTTTATGGGAATTGGACCCAGGACCTCATGCGTGCTGGGTAAGCACTCTACCACCGAGCTATATTCCCCAGCCTCTAAATCTAACCATTTTGCCACCTCGTAAGTAAACTTTGGTCATATCTTACATACATACTGTTTCAAAATTTTATAATAAATGTGGTGCTTTATAGTTTCCAACTAGTTTTTACCTCTATTAATTCATTTCACATTTACAGCATGCTTGTGAAATCCATAGAGTCAGTCATATTGGCCCCACTTTTAAAATACAGACCTTATGTACATCTATAAGTCTCTGGACCTCCTACTCATACATTTACTTAGTGGAAATTAGGCTGTAAGTCTTAAAAACCCCGATTTCCTCTGCTAGATGTTTTTCTTCCTATTTTTGCTGCTGTTTGCTTGTTTTTATTTTAATGGTTATCTTTTAGTATAATAGCCAAGCTTATTGTAGTAGACAAATATTTCCAGTCTCGTAGCAAGAGATTTACAGCGGGGTAGAATAGTAAAATTGTGTCAGATGTGGATGGGAAAGAGGCATTAGAAAAATTGGGGCCAGGGTTTTTTATGAGCTCACTGAGTTGGTTTTGTGGCCCTGTGACTTTCTGATGCTATAGCAATAAACTTTGTCTCTTACCATGGCAAATTTTATGTTTCTCAAAATAATTATAGTAGATTCTATTAGTATAACAGTTCACAACTTGAACTCAAATCTGGTACCTTGGTCAGTTGGAATGTTGTTTGAAAATAATTCTTAGAGGATAATTCATTTAGAGGATAGCCCACTTACCTTTCCAAACACTGCCTGTAGGAGAAAGCTGTTGAGATTTGCTTTTCTGTAAAGAAGGCCTTGTCTACTCTTTCCAGACATGGCATGTCTTGGGATGACCTCAGGCTGGGCAAATGTTCTTGTGTCCAAGGGAGCTCACTTTCCTGTAGCCCATAAGCAGCAGTTACCTGCACAGGTTCACCTTTTCTTTGAGATTTTGAACCTCTAATCTGTGACTGGGTGACTCCCTACCTCATAGCTCCCTGGCAGTGGCAGCCTTCCTTTAAGGCCCAGAGCTTACGATAAGTGGGAAGTTAAGAAAAAACACACTAGACGGAAGAGAGAAATAAATTAAATGGATATCAAGCAAATGAGATCCTTCTTTGGAAAAGAATTCAGTTACCACTATCTTAACCATGGGCTCTGTTTTATGAGGTCTAAATGGGTGGGAGTGGTACTAGAGAGCCTTCCCTGAATGTCTCTTTCCTGTTACTACTTACTTCTCAATGCTGAACGTCCAGATATTTGTATATTGTAAAGAATCCCCTAACTTCCTATTCAGTTATTTCAGATCTACACAGAGATTTCAATTTGAATTGAAATCAGATTATAATGATAGTAGGAACTAAAGTGAAAACTATTGTCTTCTATGATCTCAGAATTTTTTCATAACATTCCAGAGACATCTAAAACATAAACATATTTTAATTTATTTGTATCTGTAAGAAGACTAAACAGTATACATCTCTTTATACACATGGCAAAAGGTGCTTTCCCCACAGCTGCTCATTTTGCTCCTGTTCACATGACCTGGTGTGAGGGAAAAGGGGAGACATCTGCTCTCAGAGAAGGGAATGAATGGCTGGGGAGAGCAGGTACTGGAGAGATGTTTGCTGTCAGTGTAGTCACATTTTAGTTAATAGACTCAACTAGATGAGTATATGTTTAATCATTTTGTTGTCATTGTCAAATGCAGTGAATATATTCTAGACCTTCTGGAAAGTGGAAGAGAGAAGTTTCTCGTGTTTGCACATCATAAGGTGGTTCTGGATGCAGTTACTATGGAACTTGAGAGAAAGGTAAGCTTCCTGTGACAAGGAACACAGGGTCGTGGCTTTTATTGTTTGTGTCTGGTTGTTGTAAGCCGAGTTAGGTCATGGCTAAGCAAAGAAGTGCAATGGGAGTTTCCAGAAGCATTGATAAAGACCTTCTGAAGAAGAGTTCTTACTTGTTGAAGGACAGTGTGGTCAAAGTATTTCCCCAGCTTTGTCTAGACATCTCAGGAGTCTTGCTTTAGGAGCATCTGTGGGAGTTCTTCCATTAATCTGCATTCATAATGCAAAACTGACCAGAGAAGAGACAGCAAAGATTGTCCTCTTTAGAGGAGACAAGTATTTATATGAATGTCCTCCTTTTGTCCTTTCTTTTGTTCCCTCTCATTACTATCCCAAGTGCCTTTATTAATTGTACATGGCAGTGTGCAGACTTTAGTACAGAATTTTATGACTCTGATGAAAATGAGCAAAAAATACGTAGAAATTTCCATTACAACTAAGCATGTTGTTTATTAATTCCTTTTTTACTTTTGGTTAAGGTAAATTAAATTTTCTTTGTCTTCATTCATTGTTTAAATTTATGTAATGTTTAAATGTACAGAAGAATACAGAATAATATACAAGTTGCCCACTCAGACTGAATAAATGAAAAATTTCACTATATTTATTTCCAAATTTATTTATGTATTTGCTTATTTTTGCTGCTTCGGTTTTTTGGTGGTGCCAGGGATTGAAACCAGTACCTCACACATGTTAGGCAACGCCTCTACTTCTGAGCTACATCTGTAGCCCTCAAGATGTATTTTTTAGGTAATAAAATACTTAGGGGTCATTAGTATTCTAAATTCATGTCCTGTTGGGGTCATGGTATATACCTGTAATTCCAGCAACTCAGGAGGCTGAGGCGGGAGGATGGCAAGTTCAAGGCCAGAGACTGCCTGTGTAACCAAGTGAGACTGTGTCACAAAAGTTTTAAAAATTAAAAAAGTAATGTAAGGGTCTGGGATAAAACACTGGTCTAGCATATACAAGGTAAAAGGTCCTGGGTTCAGTCCCTAGCACTGAAAGAAAAAAATCCATTTCCCTTTTGTCCCAAAGATGACATCACTGTCCTGAATTTGGTATGTCTCTTTCCTCTCTATAATATCGTACTTTTCTCTGAAAGTATGTATCCTTAAAGAATATCTAGTTTCTTTCCATATTTTTAAGAATTTGCATAAGGAGTAGCATAGTATAAGTAACCTGAAATTTGTTATTTTGCTCAACATTGGTTTTGAGATTTCTCCATACAGCGTAATGTGTGGTCCATCCACTCTACCAGCTGAATAATATCTCATTGGATGAGTATATCACAGTTTGTACATCCACCTGTTGATAAAGATTGTAATTTATGTATAGCTTTTGCTATTGTGTGAATATTTTTATACATATATCTATATTTGTTTATCTTTACATGACCTGTGTATATCCCAGAATGGTCTTACAAGGTCATTGGATAGGCTTATGTTCAGTTTTACTATTGTTGTTAGGTGCCATCAAGTTGGGTCTGACCTTCATGTCGGCCCTCATAGATTTTCAATGGCTGATTATTTCAGGATTGCTTCAGAAGTAGATTGCTGCATCCTTCTCCTATTTTTTTATAGGGCAGTGGCTTGAATCCTGGGGTCCTCAGAGAGTGCTAGATATGGCCATGTTGCTCTCCAAGATAGTTATTCAAATTTATAATCCCACCAGTGGCATATACGAATCTTTGCTATTCTCATCCACACTTGGTATTATCAGATGTTTTACTTTTGCCAATCTAGTGAAATGAAATCTCATTTACATTTCCCTGTCAGTAAAATGCCTGCAGCTGTACCACTGTGGCATCCGATCCTGTCAGATCTTGGAAGCTAAGGAGGGTCTGGCCTGGTTAGTACTTGGATGGGACTGCCTGGGAACACCAGGTGCTGTAAGCTTGGGAGAAGGACCTGGCAACCCACTCCCAAAAATCAATCTGCCATTGAAAACCCTATGAATAGCAGAGAAACACTGACAATAATGTTTCAGCTGTTGTACACTGAGTTCCTATGAGTCAGATACTGACTCAGTGGCACCTAACAACAACAATTAGTAAAATATGCCTGCAGTGGTACCACTTTGGTGTCCGGTCCTGTCAGATGTTGGAAGCTAAGCAGGGTTGGGCCTGGTTAGTACTTGGATGGGAGACCTCCTGGGAATACCAGGCTCTGTAGGCTTGGGAAAAGGACGTGGCAACCCATCCCAAAAAAGCCAACCTGCCATTTAAAACCCTATGAATAGCATAGAAGCAGTAACAATACTGTTTTGCCAGTTGTATGTAGGGTCACAATGAGTCAGACACAGACTCGACACCTAACAACACATAACATCAGTAAAATATATCTCCTTTTATGTGTGTATTGGAAATTTTGGTTTTTCTTTGTGAGTACTGTTTTTACCCTTTACCTGTTTTTCTATTGGATTGTCATTTTCTCACTCATTTAGAAAAATTCTTCGTAAATTCTAGATATTAATCATTCATCAGTTATCCTTGTATTTTTTTCTTTTTATTCTATTGAACAGAAATTTTAATTTTTATTTTAATTTTTAATTATATTTCAAGTTTGTCAGCTTTTTCCTATATGGTTATGCTTTTCATAATTAATTTAAGAAATTTTTCCCGATGTAAGGTTATGAAGTTTCCCTGGTATTTTTTGTCTGAAAGTTGTGTAAAGTAGATATTTAATTTTCCTGGGTTTAAATTTTGTATACAAGATGATATAGGAAGTAGGCTGATATAATTAAAAGCTGTACTCTCTGGGGGAAAATCAGAGCTGCTGATGTTAAAAAAAAAACAAAAAACCAAGACAATTAATTGGAAAATATTAGAATGCATAAGAGTTTAGTGGAGTGCTTGGATTTCAAATAAACATACTAACATAAATTACTTTTTAAAAAAATGTACCAGCCATAGCTAATTGGTAAATATAATAGGAAAAAGGAATAGGAAATTATAGGAAATAGGAATAGGAAAAAGTTCACAACATCAAAAAGTACCTAATTAACTCACCCAAAAGATTATAAAAACTAATGAAGATTTGGAGAGATTTGTGCCATGCTCCTTTGTGAAAAGACTAAAAAGTATAAAAATGTATTTCTTGCCAAATTAATTTATGTTTAACTCAATTCTAATAAAAATTCCAATTGGATTTTTAAAAAAAGAGAATGTTTACTCTTATCCTAAAGAACACATCAAAAAGTGAGTGGGAGATTGGCTGGGCTTGGTGGCACATGCCTGTGGTCCCAGGGATTGGGAGGCAGAGGCAAAAGGATCAAGAATTTGAGTCTAGCCTGGTCTACATAGTGAGTTCAAGGCCAGGCTGAGCTACATAGAGAAACTCAGAAAATCTCAAAAAAACAAAAGATGTAACTCAGTGGTAGAGTGCTTGCCTAGCATGTATGAAGCCCTAGGTTAAATCCCCAGCACTTCAAAAACAGACAGACAAACACACAGAGGCTGGGGACTGGGGATGATGTAGCTCTGTAGTAGAGCTCTTGCCTAGTCCACACAAGACCCTGGGTTCTATCTTCAGTATAGCAATAAATGCAAAAGTAAATAAGGACAAATATGTAAGGCAACTTTGAAAATGAAGAGCAGTGTTGAAAGATTTGTCCCTCCAGACATTAAAATCTCTGTGAAGCACCAGTAATTAAAATCAAATCATGCAAGTCGAAGAACTAGTGTCCAGACAGATAGAGTAGGATGGATATTCCTTTCATATAAATAAAAAACAAATTAGTGAACAAGGAATCATCACAAATTAGATTTAATTTATGCAACAAATAAAGCATGGGGTGGTTGCCTACATTTTGAAGCAAGGAGAGTATTTAAATGAAACTTTACCTCACTGTTTACTGTATTAAATTATAGATAAATTGAAGATCCTTGAAACCATAAACTATAGAATAAATTATAGAGGGATATGTACCTACTTGATCACTGGATGGATAATGACTTTCCAAGCTTAAAAACAAATTTACAAAGGAAAAAATTGATTCAAACTACATAAAAATATGAATTTGTTCTGTCACACATACAGTGTTAAATTATACTTGTTTTGTACATTTGGTACATTTTTGTAGGCCAATTTGACAATAACTTAATGTGGACACTCATTTTTCCAAATGTCTAGGAGTTTATTGTAAGGAAATTATTAGACTAATGAAGAAAGATTTATATATAAAAATATCAGTAGGTGCTGAGGGCGTAGTTCAGTGGTAGAGCATTTGCCTGGCATGTGCAAAGCCCTGTGTTTGATCTCCAGCACTCCAAAAAGAAAAAAAAAAAAGGAGAGAGAATATTAGTTATGCTGTTTATAATATGAATAATTATCAACCTAAATGTTCACTAACAGATTTCCCATGAAGTATAGTACAGTCTATTCAGCCATAGATAGATAGATAGATAGATAGATAGATAGATAGATAGATAGAATCTCATAGATCAGTTGTTCCTAGCTTTATGGAGATCATTTGTTGTTAGTTGTTGTTAGGTGCCATCGAGTCGGTATCCAACTCATAGCGACCCTCTGTTCAACAGGGGAAACACTATTGTCAGTGCTTCTCTGCTGTTCATAGGGTTTTCAATGGCAGATTGATTTTTGGGAGGGGGTTGCCAGGTCCTTCTCCCAAGCCTACAGCTTCTGGTGTTCCCAGATGGTCTCCCATCCAGGTACTAACCAGGCCCCACCCTGCTTAGCTTCCGAGATCTGACGGGATCAGATGCCACAGGGCTACCGCTGCAGGCATGGAGATCATTAGACCCTTTAAAAATCTGAGGACACTCTAAAATTGAAACTCTTGGTTGACATTTGACATATATTGATATGGGATAATGTTCATTTATTAAAAAGCTATATGTACAATAATTTTTAAAAATCATTCAGAGAAAAAACCATGAATAATATATACAAAAACATTAATGTTGATTATCTCTAAGCTGTATACATTATCTTCTTTAGTTCTTCTGTATTTTTGTAATGAGCTTATGTTATTTTTATAGTCAGAAGAACTAAGATATTTCTAAACATAAAAAAAGGAAAAAGTCTGCTGCCATACCACTGTGGCATCTGATCCCATCAGGTATCAGAAGCTAAGCAGAGTTGGGCCTGGTTAGTACTTGGATGGAGACCATGTGGGAAAACTGGGTGCTATAAGCTTGGGAAGAGGATGTGACAACCCACTCCCAAAAAACAATCAGCCATTGAAAATATGATGAATGACAGAGAAGCTCTGCTGGGCCTGGTACAGTGTTTGGTTGCTATGAGTCAACATAGGGTTGCTATGAGTCAGTGCTGACTCAACAGCACCTAACAACAACAAAACAATAAAGGAGCACTTGGAGAAAAAAATAAAAAAGCAAACTAAAATAAGTGAATAAACTAGGGAGACTAATAATGTCAATTACATGTACAAATAATAATTCCCAGTACAGATAAAAAATCAAAGTTTATGAATAGAGAGTTCATTAAAGAAGTAATACCAATGGCTAATTAAAAGATGAAAAATTCAGTTGAACTAGTAATCAAATAAGTACAAGAAGATTTTTGTTTATTTGTTTTTTGAGCTAAGGTCCTGCTGTGTAGCCTAGGCTGGCCTCAAATCTCACTATGTAGCTCAGACCAGTCTCACACTCACTGTGTAGCACAGGCTGGCCTCAAACCCTTGATCCTCCTGTTTCATCCTCCCTGCTAGGACTATTGGCTTGTGCCACCGTGACTGGCTACAAGACTTTTTTTTTTTTTATCTTTTTGCAGTACTGGGGGGTTGAACCCAAGGCCTCACACATGCTAGGCAAGTACTCCAACCCTTTTTTAAAAATCTTTTGAGTTAAGAGTCTTGCTAAGTTGCACAGGCTGCCTCTGGTCTTGAACTTGTGGTCCTCCTGCCTCAGTCTCTGGGATTACAGGCATTTGCCACAGTACCCAGCTTATAAGAGTTCTCTTTGCCTCATCAAATCTGCCAAGGTTTTAAAAATGTGTGGTGCTCACTGTTGATAAAAGCACACTGAGATGACATGCCCATACACTATCTATCGGAGAGCAACCTGGCAGTGGTATCAGGAGTCTTAAATTAAGTTTTTGCCTTTTGCTATGGTTCCTTGATATTTATTTAAGAGAATAACCAAATATTGGCAAACCTATCATTTAATGTTTCTTATTTTATGAGTATTCTTTGGCAAATATCCATCTCAGGAGTGATATCCCTGGTTCCTTCCGTACCCTCTTTTGAATCTGACTTGATTTTCTGGCATTTCGCTGTTAATATACTGCTTTTGAAGGATAAACTTTTGAATGATCATTGGCAAAATTTTACTTGCATGAGATATTAATGATATTGTTTGATCATTTCTGCATTTGGTTGGATCCCCTTTCTTGAAAAGTAAAAATGTCACATTGAAGACAAAGGAACATCTGACTCGTGCCATGATATTTTCAGTCACATCGTGAGCTTGTGAAAACTGGATAGTGAATAAGGGAGACAGGAGAAGAACTGATGCTTTTAAGTTATGGTGCTGGAGACAAATATTGAATATACTATGGACAGCCAAAAGAACTAACAGATGTGTACCAAAAGTGCAACTAGAGTGCTCTTTGGAAGCAAGGATGGTTTGACTGCATCTTACATATTTTAGACATGTTATTGGTAGGGACCAATCCCTGGAGAAGTGCATCATGTTTCGAAGACTGGCAAGTCAACGAAAAAGAGGAAGACCCTGTGTGAATTGACACAGTGGCTGCAACAATGGGCTTAATCATAAAAAAGATCATGTGCATGGCACAGTGTCTGGAAGGGTTTCATTCTATTGTACATAGGGTCTGCTATGAGTTGGATCCAACTTGACTGCACCTAACAGTGACAACAAGTTGTATCACCACTCCAATACACATAAAATGTACAATTTGATGAGAAGATAGTGAAAACAGCCATCATTCCCCATTCTCCTTGTCACTCCTTCCAGGCTCCACCCATTTGCTCTTTCTCTGGATTAATATGCAATTTTTTAAATTAATTAATGTTTTTTGTGGTGTTGAGGGGTTGAATCGAGGGCCTTGTACATGTTAGGTAAGTGTTCTGCCACTGAGCTGCACCCTACAGCCCCTTTTTAATTTTTTATTTCAAGACAAGGTCTCACAAAGTTATACAGGCTGCCTCTGGCCTCAAACTCAAGATCCTCCTGCCCCAGCCTCCCAAATTGTGGGATTACTGGCATGCACCATGGCACCTAGCTTAGTTTGCAATCTTTAGAGTTTTATGTAAATACTCTAATGTTTTGCATATATACTAAATCATTCGTATGTACTCTTGTTTTGGGGAGGTTGAGTTTTTTTAAATCTGGTTTCGGGCATTCAACCTATTTTGGGATTCATCCTTATTATACATATCAACAGTTTGTTTCCTTTTTAGTGCTGAGTAATATCCCATTGTATGGATATACCAGAGGTTTTTAGTTTTTATTCATTCTCCTGTTGATGGACATCTGTCAACGCTTCTCTTGTAGGGAAAATTGTTCTTTTTAGGTATTGTCAAGCTGGATCCTACTCGTAGTGACCCTGTGTACAATAGAATGAAACACTCCTGACACTGTGCGATGCCCAGCACTATGTCAGTGCTTCTCTGCTATTCATAGAGTTTTCGATGGCTGATTGTTTGGGGGATTGTTTCGGGAGTGGGTTGCCAGGTACTTCTCCCGTCCTGGGGATCAAACCCAAGGCCTCAGAGCATACAGAGTAAGCACTTTACCAAGTGAGCTAAACCCCAGCCATTAGGAAATTCTTCTTCTCTCTCTTCTTAGCTGCCATCAAGTTGTGTTGACTCATAGCAACCCGTATAGGGTTTTCAATGGCTGATTGTTTCTGGATTGCCTTGGGAGTAGACTGCCATGTCCTTTTCCCATTTTTGTGGTGCTGGGAATGGAACTCAGGACCTCAGAGACTGCAGAGTGGCGCTCTGCCACCTGAGCTCAATCACAGCCCAGGAAAAATTAGAAACCCCTAAATCTCATTTTAAAAAATAGTTAAATGGTGCTGTTGCCACATAATGAAATACAACCATTTAAAATCAAATTTTAGAATACCTTTTAGTGATTTAGATTATTTACAATATGGTGTTTATTGGGGGAAAACAAGATATGAAACATTTTATTTGAAAGATATACCACACGCATTGAGAAAAGAGTGACAGGAAGAAATAAATTGGTAAGATTATTAATACTTCTCAGAGCAATGTAAGTTCCTGCTCACAGTGCCTGTGCCTGTGTCTTTAACAGGTGTGTTTGCAGTGGCCCCTACTGGATCAGTGCAGATGTCCTTCAGGAGATGAGGGCAGGGCTTCAAACCTGTGAGAAATGGGGCTCAAGTTCAATATGTTAAAATTTAGAGGACTCAGGTTCAGTTCAGGTTTAAAATTTTAATCATATGTGTAGATAGATGTTTTAAATATTTCCATTTCTTTTTAAAATTTTAAATAGTTAACAATACGAAAGAAAGAAAGAAAGAAAGAAAGAAAGAAAGAAAGAAAGGAAGGAAAACCACCACATTAAAAGCTAAACCCAAATCCAGTATTTCACTAGGTTCACGTTCAAGTTCAGAGCGATTTCTTTTAAATGCTTGAACCAGGACATGTTCAGGGTTCAGGTTTGGGTTCAGTTTGAAGCTCTGCTCTCTAGCATGGGATTAAAACCTGAACCTGAATCAAACCTGAGCCCTCTAAATTTTAATATGTTGATCCCATACCTAAACCTGAACCCAATTTTTCACAAGTTTGAAGCCCTGGATAAGAGTCCGAACAATGGTACATACATACCATGGAATACTATTCCACAATAACCAAGAACAGACTACTAATATAGGTAGAAGTTTGGATGAATCTCGAGAGAGTGATGCTGAGCGAAAGATATCCCATCCCCAAAAGTTACTCGTTGTATGATTGCATTTATGTACATGAAATGAGACATTTTAGAAAGGCAGAACAGAGTAGAGGCTGCCAGAGTGTAGGGACAAAGGAGAGAAGTGCATATGACTCCAGAAGGATCCTTGTGATACTGGAACCAGGTGAATACGTGAAAGCCTACATGAGTGATAAAAATGTGTAGAATGCACGCAAGCTCGCAGGGTGGGAAATCTGAAGGTCAGTGGATCTTGCCGAAGTCCGTCTCCTGGCTGTGATGTCACGCTACAGTTTTACAAAATGTTGCCATTGTGGGGGAGACTGAGCACTGTGGACAAAAGGTCTCCGTGTTAGTTCTGACCGCGGTATGTGAGTGCACAATGATGTCAATACAAATTTTGATTTTAAAAAAGGAGACACAGGGAAAACCCTGAAAGCAGGGGGCTGGACAGCAGAGTGGCCATGCCAGGTGGGCTTACTCGGCTGCCCGCCTTCATCCCCCTCTTGTCCCCACAGCACGTGCAGCACATCCGCATCGATGGCTCCACTTCTTCCGCAGACCGGGAGGAGCTGTGCCAGCGCTTCCAGCTGTCGGAGCGGCACGCGGTGGCCGTGCTGTCCATCACCGCCGCCAACATGGGCCTCACCTTCTCCGCAGCGGACCTGGTGGTGTTCGCGGAGCTGTTTTGGAACCCAGGGGTGAGGGACACCGTGGACTGGAATTCTCCTGGGCATGCTTACGGCCGGGGGGAGCGAGGGGAGACACGGCCCTGTGAACTCTCCAGGGTGCCGAGTTCATTCTTTCCGATCTCTGTCCGTTCACCCTCATAACCGTTCTTACACATGTCGCTCTCACCCCTTTTAAGCCCTGCATGTCGGTTGGATATTTTTTAGGTCTTCACAACAGCCTATAGAAGCATCGACTCCATCTTATCAATGGAAAGTTAGAGTTGTGTAGGGCTAGAAGTAAACCTAGACTTCATCTATGAGGGAACTGGGCACAGAGAGCTCAAGGGGAGAGCCAGGGCTGCACAGCTGTACCTTTAGGGGCACAGGCAGCAGCACTGGATACAGCGCCAACTCTAGCTTTCCAGCCCGTGCCTCATTGTTAACCACCGCTGTGAGCTGCTTTAGCCAGACTGATAGCACTGCATGCTCCCTGACCATCATCAGGTGCCCCCCGCCTTACTGATCCACTGAGGGCTGCAACAGCAGTGTGAGACATTTGTTTGAACTCAAAGTTTTTCCTGAGCTTCAGAGAAATTATTTTCCCTCTGACGTTCTGATGTGTGGCTTCCTCTGCCATACATCAGCGACTGCTTTGACGATGGGTGAACTTGAAGGGTGTGGCCATATCTACTAGAACCTTATTATGGGGCTGATCACTGTATGAAAACACCACCCTCCTCAATCACATATGGCCTCTTTCTTGGATGTGATGTTTCCAGCTATTTAGAAGATAACCCTTAAAGCCAGGCGCGGTGGCACATGCCTGTAATCCCAGCGACTCTGGAGGCGGAGGCAGGAGGATCGCAAGTTCAAGACCAGAGGCAGTCTGTGTAACTTAGTGAGACCCTGTCTCAAAAAGTAAAAAAAAAAAAAAAAAAAAAAAAAAAAA
>VMDO01009261.1:0-10915 GCA_007922755.1 Pedetes capensis | reverse complement strand
TCTGAGGTCCAGAGTTCGATTCCCAGCACTGCAAAATGGGAAAAGGACCTGGCAATCCACTCCCAAGGCAATCCCGAAACAATCAGCCATTGAAAACCCTATGAGGGTCGCTATGAGTCGGACATGACTCGATGGCACCTAACAACAACAACAACAATGCATGCCCAGCCCCAGAAGACCCCTCCACCAGAGATGTCCTGCTGCAGACACCACGTCTCCACCCAGGGTTGTTTGGTTCTGTCTAGTTAGGTTGCAGGTCTGAGAGGCAGTGAGGTGTCTTGAGGAGGAAGGGGTGCGGAGGTGAGAAGGGCTCAGGTACAGGACGCCACCAGCTGGGGTGGGTTGGACTGCTTCAGGCCTTTCCTGTGCTCTCTTGACCCCCAATATGCAGGTGCTGATCCAGGCTGAGGACCGGGTGCACCGCATCGGACAGACAAACTCTGTGGGCATTCACTACCTGGTGGCGAGAGGCACAGCCGATGACTACCTTTGGTACGCCTGGCTGGGCGCGGACGTGGAGCTGAGCAAGGATCGGCACAGAGGATATGCTTTCTTTGCTCCTCAAGTGCTTGTGCTTTTGTTGAGACCCTCAGAAACCCACACAGGAGACCCATTAGCAGTGCCTCCTGCCGTCATCAGGACCATGTTTGGCCTCTGTCACTAGTGTTCCCTGGGGCCTTGCGGGATGCAGGAGAAAGTCTTGTAGGAATAAGAGAAGGGAGCTCCTTTCCCCCTGGCTGAGATGGAGAGGAGCTGATTGGGAATTGGCTGTGATGATCTGTAGATGGGATTTAGTTTGTAAAACACTGTTCCCAGCCTCGAAGGCATTTGCTACAGTGGGGAACAGCCTCCTTTCCTCTTTTGTGATGTGTGGTGTGATAGCCTCAACTTGCAATGCTGCTACTGCACACAGGGAGAAGGTGGCTCACCCTGGACCATGTAGTGCCTCTTAGCAAGGGCTGGGGTCACATTCTCAACCCTGGTGGGTTTTGTCTCTTACTAAGCAAAAGTTCCCCAGATGCTCTTTCCCGGTCCCATTTCCCCCTTCCTGACATTAAGTGTCTTAATTATTTCATTAGTTTCCACTACTTGTCTCTATGTCCAGCCTTAAACCTAGGTCTGACCTCTGCTGTGCATGGGGAGTCACCCTGCTTCCCTCTGTTTTTGGTGGATGTGTTCACTGGGCAGCTCATAACATGATCAGGCTGAAATTTTTGTTGTAATGGCACAGCATTTATTTCCTACACATATTCCATTAGCAAGAATTTTGAACCTGGTCTTATGAGCCCAAACTGGAGGGTATGTACAGTTGAGAGGGGCAAATATTTCAGGGTGGATGTTTGTGCTTTGAGGAGTGCAAAGATGCGAAACAGTTACCCTATCACCGTCCCATAAGATCAAAGCGAGCGATCTTGTTTTAATCAGTCTGCTAGTTCTGGGCAGTTTGTATTCATTGCAGCTTATTTCTCCCCCACAGGCCTCTGATTCAAGAGAAGATTAAAGTTCTGGGGGAAGCTGGGCTTTCTGAGGCCAATTTCTCAGAAATGACAGAAGCCACTGATTACCTCTACCAGGTAACACCAGCACATGGCTCCTGTCACTGGAGCAGAGGGAGGCAGTAAGCTGTCTGCTGAGGCCTTGAGTCCTGAGGGGGGCCGGTGCCAGTCGCTCCTGTGGGCCTCCCCCAGCCATGGAGCTGTCAACAAAGGGCCTTCAGTCATTCCCAGTTCACCTGTGTGTGCGTCCCTCTATGGAGATGTGATGGCAGTAACTCCTGCCTCTCACATGCTTTCAGAGAGTCTCAAAAACCAAGGCTTCCGGCCGGGCATGATGGCGCATGCCTGTAATCCCAGCAGTTCGGGAGGCGGAGGCAGGAGGATCGCAAATTCGAGACCAGAGGCAGTCTGCGTAACTTAGTGAGACCCTGTCTCAAAAAGTAAAAATATGGTCTGGAGTCTCAGTGGTCCAGCACTTGCAGAGCATGCAAGCACAAGGCCCTGGGTTCAACCCCCAGTAGCACAAAAAACAAAAAAAAACAAAAAAAAACAAGGCGCTTCCAAATGCTGCCTCCTCTATGAGGCCATCAGAAACTGATGGATAACTCCCCATTGCCGTTGTTGAATTGTTGCACAAAGTGCATAGTCACGCCAAACACGCATCAGGGCTACCACGGAACTGCTCCCAGCACACAGTGGGGGGGGCATTAAAATAAGGCTTTGCTTCTAAGAACTTGTCCCTTCTGCCATGTCATTTTGTTCTCAGTGTCTCCCCATTTTCCAGAGGGATAAACTGAGACATGGCACAGCAGTAAGACTTCCCCACAGTCACCGGGCGTCTGAAACCGGCCCAAGATAGAAGTCTTCTCACCTGAGCCCAGCATTCCTTCTGTGACATCAGCGCCCAGAAAGGAGTTTAGGAGGCCAGAGAGCATCCTCCCGTGACCACGTGTGCCTTGTTGGAGGTACTCCAAGGAGGCTCAGTGCCCTGACTGCACGCTCTGGCCCAGTGGCAGCCACAGCCTCTTGCTCTATAGTTTCAATCATCGTGGAGCAAGAGGCTCAGAGGCCTCCAAAGGCTTATCTGCCTGCACCAGCTCAGGTGGTCAGCCAACGAGATGGAAACTCGGGAGGTATTGCCTCTGGGAGTGTGACTCGTGGGTGTGACTCTGACAGGAGAGGGTGGGTAAGGCTGTCTTGTGCAGGAAGGTGGCCTCAAGATGTACCTTCTCAGGTGCCTTCTCCTTCCTGTGCAATTTGCTCAGCATCAGAAGCTGAGTAAATCTTATAGGTGACTCTTAAGACTTAAGAGTCTGAGAGATCTGTTCACTCATTGACATTTACTCAGCAAATAAATCCTTTTTTCCTAATGTAATTTTTGGAATAAATATGAATGAGATCATATTTTTAAATGTCGACTGTAAATTATCCTTTTAGACAAAAATGATTACTAAGTCAAATTTTAAACACCTGTTTTTAAGCTTTTGAAAACACTCTAATTCAGTCTAATGGTGAAATTGAGAACAGACCCTAGGTTATTATACGCCCTTTGAAGATGAAGAGCTTTAACCAAGCATGGTGGCATATGCCTGTAATCCTAGCACTTGGGAAGCTGAGCCAGGAGGGTTGCTATGAGTTCAAGACCAGCCTGAGCTACGTAGTGAGTACCAGACCAGCCTCAGCTACAGACTGAGACTGTCTCAAAAAGAAAAACAGAAAAAAGAAAGAAAGAAAGAAAGAAAGAAAGAGAAAAGAAAGGGAAAAAAGGGCCTTACTTCTAAATGGTTCTCATTTGAACTCATTTTCTCATCCTGGCCTTTACCTCAGTTACTCTGAATTAGTTAAAATTTCTCCCTAAAATATAAGTGCAAGACAGTATAAATTAGATTTATCAGTATTTATTTTTATTAAAATGATACCAACTTTTGTGTTTTTATTAGGGCTGAGAATTTCATTAACAACTAGGAAAAGAAAATGTTGCCTCCTTTACAAAAAGCAAAAGAGAAGAGATTATGTCTCGGGAAGATAATCTTCCTTCTGAGGGGGGAAATGAAATGTTAATCTGATCTTGGAACATACTTCCAATTAATTATGCATGCTCCAAGTTTTCGTATACTGTTGCCATCATCGTAATCAAATGCATTAACAAATTTCTCCACTTGGGATGGGCTAGGGGTTAGCTCAGCTGGTAGAGTGCTGCTCTGCAGTCTCTGAGGCACTCAGTTCAATCCCAAGCACTGCAAAAAATGGGAGAAAGAGGTAGTGGCCCAGTCCCAAAACAATGCTGAAACAGTCAGCCACTGAAAACCCTGTGAGGAGTTTTTAGACAGGACTCAATGGCACCTAACAACAACCACCACTACCACTTGGGATGGGCTGCCTTGAAAAGGGCAGCATATCCTTGACTTCGCACTTGTTCACAAAGAGGTTGATGAGTGTATGAGGACCTGTGGATCATGTTGGGATTGACCTTAATGGTCTTTAATATTACTTGCTCCAAAATGCTGGGACTCTGAAAGGCTAGGAGATGTGGGGTACAGGTTAATGGAATACTCTGGAGTTCTTACATTGACATGCTCCCTTGATCAGTTTTCAGGGAACTTTAGTTCTTCAGTGTGAAGGGATTCTATTAAGAAGTAGTGGTCAGTTAGATTGAGACCTAAATAAGAAGGACCATAAAGCTAAGGAAACAACTTTAGACTTGATGAAGTAAACACAGGGGAGCCCAATGACATGACAAAATCTTAAAGGATTGCCTGGAGGTAAAATCAGGCTGGTGGAGACCTGGTTGCTAATGGAGATAGGAAGGAGCCTGAGTACTGCTGAACTATTGCAAATTCCTGACAGTACCAAGTGATATGGCCGAAGTCAAGAGAGTGACTTAACAGGATAAAGGAAGGCATAAACTTGTATGAGCTAAGGACTTAGGACACCTTGGTGCTGTCAGGTAGGGAAATAATGAGACCTTTTTTTTTTTTTTTTTTTTTGGGAAAGGGTCTTGCTAAGTTGTGCAGCCTTCCTCTAGCCTCAAACTCATGATCCACCTGCCTCAGCCTCCTAAGTAACTGGAATTAGAGGTGTGCGCCATGGTGCCCAGCTTTAGACTTTCAAAAACAGCATTTTGGGGGAGAAAAGCTGGTTTGGGGATTATAGGAATGAGCTAGAAGATCATTTTGATTTTAAATAGTTTAGTTTTATAGGACTTTGGATGTCCATGGAAATATTGAAACTGTACCTCGGGAATGAAAGATGGTCAGGATTGGGAACTTAGATTTAGGAGACCTCAGCAGAGAGTTGGTAGAGCGCCCATCACGTGTCGTGGTTGTCACTGCTGGGCCTGGTTTTAACATCACACAATTGTCAGCATTGGACAGATGCACTTGGTGGGCATTTTGATTATCTGTATCTTTAACATCATCAAACACAGGGACAGGTGTCCACTGTGAAAATGAGGTATAGTCCATGGCTGAACACAGGTAGAGTCCAGTTACAGCTTAACTAACCTTTTTGTTTAGAAAGGCTTGGGAGGAAGTAAGATCTTGGAGCTGTTTCACTACTGAAATACTGATTTGGAAGTTAGAAGGGAGAAAACACTTCTAACATTAGTATAGTGCAAAAGCAGCTTCTTTGTTGCTGGCAACAAACATTTTTTAACTTCTAAGCAAATAAGCAGCAGAGAAGATAAGCTGTCAAGAATCAGGAAGGTCACTTTAGCGGCACGTAGTTTACTGAGATGGCCGAGTTAACATCTGGTAGCTCCCTGATGGTATGAAATGTGCTGTCTCACCTAGAGCTCTCTGGCCAGCCACAGTGGAGGAAGATCACTGCTGGAGCCCAAGTTCTTCCTTTGACCTTTTCTTTTCTGTCTCTGATGAAGGACCCAAAGCAGCAGACAATCTATGACCTATTCCAGAAGTCATTTGAGGAGGATGAAAGTGACACAGAGCTCCTGGAGGCAGCAGAGTCCTTTGACCCAGGAAGTGCTTCAGGAATCTCCGGAAGTGGTACCCAGGACCTGGAAGACACCCAGGATGAAAGCATCTTGACCACCAGTCCACCAAAGAAAAAGAGATTTGAATTTTTTGATAACTGGGACAGCTTTACCTTTCCATTCTAAGAGGGGTCCAAACAAAGCAAAAAAAACGAACACATTTAAAAATCATGGAACTCATTAAAATAAAACAAAGTATTTTGTTTATAAAGCCTGTGTTCCTCTTATCATGCAGCAGTATCTGGGTCTGTCTGTTAAGCCTGGTGGGATACCAGCATTTCCATTCCCAGGTCCCTAGGTAGGAGCTTGCTTGGGGTCTTAATTAAAAATAATTTGTTGTTGTTGTTCAGTGCTGTCACGTCTGGTCTGACTCATAGCGACCCTCAAAGGGTTTTCAGTGGCTAATTGTTTCATGGATTGCCATGTCCTGTTCCCATCTTTGTGTGCTAGGGATCAAACCAAGGGCCTCAGAGACCACAGAGCAGCACTCTGCCAACAGAGCTAAACCCCAGCCCCAAATAATTAAGTAATTAAGTAATAATAAGTAATAAGGTTAATTATTTTAGCTTTTCTGGCTGAGAAAAGGAGATAGTGGCTTATTACAATGGTAATTCACGTTCTTTAAATAGTGAGGTACTTACTACACAACCCCCAATGTCCACATTTAAAAATTTTAATGACTGAATACAGAGCACGTAATATGTACCAGATACTGCCCTAAGTGCTGGTAATAACTCACTGAACAAAAGAAAAAAATAGGAGCCTTTGTGGAGCTAATACAATGAAAGAAGCAATAGTTGTTAAGTCCTCTTTTTTCCCCCAGTAGTCTTACTTTATTAATAATTATTTGTACAACTTAATGGATTTCATTATGACCTTCCCATATTTGCATAAGTCCTCTTTTCAATAAAATTCTACATATAGACACTGAAATTTGAAGTTCTTTAATTTTCATGTGTCACAATTTTTAAAAACTATTTTAAATATGAAAAACATTCTTACCTTATGGTCTGTATGAAATCAAGTAGGCTGTGTTGCTCCAAGCCTCCCTCCAGCCCATGAAATTTGTCTCTCCCTTCCCTTACCAGGGTCACTAAGTGGTGTCTGGCTTCCTGAGTGACCCTGGTTGATGTCTGCCTCTAGTACTATGCTAGGGCACCTCCCAGAGGAGGCAAGGGCTCCCGTTGGCCTTAG
The DNA here is from genome assembly GCA_007922755.1 of Pedetes capensis. Lineage (NCBI taxonomy): Eukaryota > Metazoa > Chordata > Mammalia > Rodentia > Pedetidae > Pedetes > Pedetes capensis. Next base: position 4,234 of record VMDO01009261.1, on the reverse strand, counting down.
TCCACTTGTGGTGGTGTTCATCATGGTTTTTTCCCTCTTGGCGTCAGTGGAAGAGCTGAAAGATCCTCATCTGTGCATTCTCGTCTGTTGGAAATTTGATGCTTTTTTAAGCTCTCTCCTTTTTTGCAAAGGGGATAAAGTAAATCAGACCTTATATTTTGCCCTATCCTGTCATTCCTACCAATTTCGGGATTACCACCATGAGTGGCTTGGAAGAGGTTAATTGGAGTAGTCTTGTACATGTGTGTTTTATTTTGTTTTCATGTTTTCTTGTGGTGGTGGTGGTTGTTCTTGTTAGGTGCCGTCGAGTCTGGAATCTGACTCATAGTGACCCTCTGTACAACAGGGGAAACACTATTGTCAGTGCTTCTCTGCTGTTCATAGGGTTTTGAATGGCAGATTGATTTTTGGGAGGGGGTTGCCAGGTCCTTCTCCCAGCCTACAGCTTCTGGTGTTCCCAGGTGGTCTCCCATCCAGGTACTAACCAGGCCCGACCCTGCTTAGCTTCCGAGATCTGACGGGATCGGATGCCACAGGGCTACAGCTGCAGGCGAATTTCCTTGTGGAGTCTCAGTGAAAGAAATGGATTCCTAATCTTAGCAGAAACCATCCAGGCTTGTGAGTCACAGGTTTTTGGATATTATGGCAGCCAACAGTTAATTGATTTTTCAGCATTCTCTGCCCACATTTCCACCCTCTGCTCACATTCAACAGATTTTACTGAGTACAGAGCACCCTCTTTTTTAATTCCTCCTTTTTGAGGACAAAATATACAAAAAGTTCATAAAATTATTTTCAGTTTACCAAAATATTACAGAATAAACACTCAATAATCATAATCCCATTATAAAAATAACATCTTCTAGGAGCTTTATTGTTTTGCCTTCAATGTTTACATCTATAATCCACCTGGAGTTTGCTTTTATAGTTGGAGTGAGATAAGGTCAAGATTAATTTTTCCTTATGGAGATGCAGTTATCTCAACATCACTTATTAAAGGACTATCCTTACACCCACTACTTGGCAGGGCCTTTTCAATACTATAATATGGATGTAAAAATTAATTAAGAAGTATACATTATAAGTTAGAAATGGAAAGTCTTATATTCTCCCTTCCACCCCTAGCCTTACTTCCTAGAGATAATAACTAATGTAATTTGAGGTGGAGCCATTTATAACTTATTCCCTATATTATATACATAGAATTCGTTTTTACAAAAGTATCAAGTTTGCCATACTGAAATGGCCTGCTTCACGCTATATATTTGGCCACTCTTTTGTACTGGTCTACCTTGTTGTTAGGTGCTGTCGAATCAGGTCCCTCAGGGTTTTCAATGGCTTACTGTTTTGGGATTGTTTCAGGAGTGGATTGCCATGTCCTTCCGTTTTTGCGGTGTGGGGGCTCGAACTTGGGTCCTCAGAGAATGCGGAGCAGCATTCTGCCAACTGAGCTAAACCCCAGCCCAGTGATCTACCTTATCCCCTTTAAAAGTGACCAAGTAACTGCTCCCATTCTGTGGGATATGTCGCCTATGTAAATGGTCTGGGGAAAATACCCACTAACAACGTCTAGAATGTTTTAAGGTGAATTTGAGGAGAGCAGGAAAAAAGAAAAGAGTATATGTTTCCGAATTCATTTCAGACACCCTGATTCTCCTTGTCCAAGAATGGCTATGGAAGCCTCACCTCCTCTTGCTGAGCCAGTTCTTGCCTATGGCCTCAGCAGGGTTCTGAACAATGCTGAGCAGCCCTGGGTCTTGTCTGTGGCCACCTGGCACTTCTGTGAACAGCAGCAGGTGCCCGAGAGTCCAGTATAAAACCTTTGCATCTCCAGCATCGGATGAATGGAGGACGATACTTGTGCCTCAGATTTCTTTCAAGAATAAGATGCTCTGCATGCCCCAAGAGAACTAAGTAATTGCCTCAGGAGCTAAAAGAATGCCTCTCTAGAGGCAACTTTTAACTTACTTATTTTTATAGAGGCAAAAAGTGAACTGCGAGTGTTCCTGAAGAGCAGGGGTGACTCAGAAGAGATTCTTACCGAGACTTTTATGGAGATACGTTGCAGTGAACATTCTCTGCACCTGATGGTCCTCTAATGGGAATGGAGATTTACTGGCCCATAGATAAGACAAACTAAGACTTTATGAAAGGCACAATTGTCCAAAGTCACTTAGAGCTGATTTCATGAGTGTGCTGTTTGTACATCCTCAGGCTTGCTATATAAAGGGAATTGCTCAGTTTTGACAAAATTGCTGCGAACATGAACAATTTCCTCCTATTATGGAGGGTCTCATTTTCAGCTGCTCCATTGTGTTCTCCCTTCTGCATTCTCCGCCCTCCTGCCCACCGCTCTCCCAGTCTCTGGAAAGGCCAGAGACAGAAGGCTGTGCAGGGGGAGGCAGTAAGCCTGCTAAACGATGATCAGAAGCAGACTGTAGAGCCAGCGTGGAGCGCTCACTCAGCTCCCCCTGGGCTGCCCCACTCACCTGGGGCAGTTGAACGCCAGTCCTGCTTGGCCAAGAGGCCCAGACTGGAACAGGAGGGCCATTGTGAGTACTCATTTCTCAGCACCCATTTGTTTGCACCAATTACTTTTAACATTTAGTTTCTGGAGGCAGGCATAATTTTGGTGGAGAGTTTTCCAGACGTCACCCTCAAGATGCGGGGCATTTCCCTTCTGGAAGAGGTGCTGTTCCCTCTGCCCCTGCCACTCCACTACCCTACGTGGGCACAGAGCGCGTGGAGCCTGCAGTGGAACCGAGACACCTTGAGTACATCCCACTCTTTTTGCAAACCCCAGGTGGCAGTTGTCATGACTATAGTCATTGTGCCCAAGCTAAAGAAAGGAGAAAAGAGATAGGGATATTGTTAAAGAAAGGAAAGCAGATCTGCTGTAACCCCTTGAGCATGGCAGAGGAAAGATGGAATTGAAAAGGCATCAAGAGGCCTAGAAATCAGGCAGCAACAGCAGCATCTCGACAGTAATAGTCACCACCACAGAAAAATGCCCACTAGACACTTCATGAAACTTACTTCATCCTTCCAAGACCCTTAGGAGGTGTATGGTATTCTAAAGGGCTGAGAACACAGAACTAGGAACTTGCAACACAGTAGGAAGAACACAGATCTACAAATCACGCACTGGCTGTGTGACCATGGGTAAGTCATTTGACCCTGCTGAGCCTCAGTTTCCAGTTTGGCTAGGATATCTTTTAAGCCTTTTTCAGTTCTGGAATAAGTGGATTGACCTAAGGCAGGGAAACCCAAACATATAAAACTCTTTGTAAACCCACCACTGTTACACTACACCAGAGAACAATTCCCCGTTCAACAAATACTTATTACTTACGACGTGCCAGGCCCTGTGGTAGGCGGTAGAATGCAGGGATCAGCAGCACACAATCTGCCTTGATGGAGTTAGTTTTGGTGACCTTGGGTGATGGTGATGGTTTAAAATCAATTTTATTATTTATTTATTTGTTTGTTTATTTATTTATTTATTTATTTATTTATTTATTTATTTTTGCGGTGCTGGGGTTTGAACCCAGGGCCTCGCACTTGCATGTTCTGCAAGTGCTGGACCACTGAGCTGCACCCCCAGCCCAGTTTTTTACTTTTTGAGACAGGGTCTCGCTAAGACCAGACTGCCTCTGGTCTCGAACTTGCGATCCTCCTGCCTCCGCCTCCCGAGCTGGTGGGATTACAGGCGTGTGCCACCGCGCCCAGCACATCAATTTTATTTTTTATAACAGTTTTAGATTTATAGAAGAAGTGAAGAGGTAGTAGAGACAGTTTCTGTATACCCTCTCACCCCCTATGATTGACATCTTACATTAGTATGTACATTTGTTACAATTAAACCTATTGTTGTTGTTGTTAGGTGCTGTGGAGTCGGAGTCGGTATCCAACTCATAGCGACCCTCATAGGGTTTTCAATGGCTGTTTCGGGATTGCCTTGGGAGTGGATTGCCAGGCCCTACTGCCATTTTTGCGGTGCTGGGAATTGAACTCTGGACCTCAGAGATTGCAGCTCAGCTCTCTACCAACTGAGCTACATCCCAGCCCATTAAACCTATGTTGTTGTTGTTGTTAGGTGCCGTCGAGTCGGTATCCGACTCATAGCGACCCTCTGTACAACAGGGGAAACACTATTGTCAGTGTTTCTCTGCTGTTCATAGGGTTTTCAATGGCAGATTGATTTTTGGGAGGGGGTTGCCAGGTCCTTCTCCCA
>VMDO01009260.1:54584-78461 GCA_007922755.1 Pedetes capensis | reverse complement strand
TTCATTTTTGTGTGACATTGTAAAACGATGTTTTATTTCAAATTCTAATTGTTCATTAATTCTACATAAAGTTAAATTGACTTACTTTTATTGGTTTTGTCTCCTATGTCCTTGCTGTACTCACTTATTAGTTCTAGGAATTTCTTTGTGGAATCTTTGGGATTCACTTTACAATCATATAATTTGGGAATAAAGGCAATTTCATTTATTCATTTACCATCTGTACACAGTTTGATTATTTTTCTTATTGCCCTAGTAAGGATTAGTGTAGAATTAATTGGAAAAATATTTTGTCTTGTTCCTAATCTTAGAAGGAAAATATCAGTCTTATTACTAATTATGTTACCTGTACTTTTTGTGAATTTTTAAAATCAAGTGGAAGAGTTACCCTTTTAGTCTTTGCCTGTTAACAATTGTTATTATAGAGGAGTGTTGGATTTTATCACTCTTAATCGCTACATTTCTTTATCCTGTTGCAAAAGTAGATTAGATGGATTTTATCCATTGAATTTCTGACACTGAACCAGCCCTGTATAGTTAGAATAAATCTCACTTAATCTTCATGTGTTTGACATCCTAAAATTTTGTTCAGTGTTTTTGTATCATTGTTCTTAAGAGATATTGATTCATAGTTGCTCATTTAAGCTAATGAACACTGAGTTAAAATACTCAGCAGATTAAAAGTAAGATTAGAACAATATTCTCACCCATACTTTTTACCATCCCTCTGCTTCTCCTCTCATCTTTCATTTTAACCCTCTGGTGTGTACATAATGGTGAGGACATCATGTGCTTATGTGCATGTATGTGTATGTGCGCAATTTACTATGAATATATTTTAGCACACAAACATATATATATATATATATATATATATATATATATATATATATATATATATATATATAGAGAGAGAGAGAGAGAGAGAGAGAGAGAGAGACATTTTAAAATAACTATAAAAGAATACTTAAGTAAGCACCATCTACGTGTAGGAATACATTTTTAGCACCTTGGGACCCTATCCACCCCTTCCTGATCAAAGCAATCTTCATCACGCAAGCATTATTCTGATCTCTGAGATAACCAAAACTTTATTTTTCTTTATATATTTACCCACTATGAATGCATATTTAAATAATGTAGCTTAGTAGAGACTTTTTTAGATTTTATAGGAAGGCACTCTTTTTTATTATTTTCCTTTTTAATGTAGAATATTTTATTGATATATATATATATGTATATATATTTAAAGGGTATAGATGTTTAGCATTTAGTTTAAAAGTTTTACAAAGTGAGCCTGCTCACATAATCATCACAATCAAGATGTAGAATATTGTAGCACATATGGGGCATTTCTGTTTTCCCGACTCTTCCCAATCATTAGCCTCTATTAAAGATAACCATTATTTTGATTTATTTTAATATACAAGAGTTTTGCCTACTTTGAGTTTTATTTATGTATGAGGAACCACATTATATGTATTACTTTGTGCTTCATTTCATTAGTATTAAACATGTGACATTCGTCCCAGTAGTGGTAGCAGGAGTGTATTTCATCAATAAAGGAACATATAGTGTCAATTCTACTAATGATGAACACTGTTGTAGTTTCCAGTTTGGGATTATTAATATCCTTACATTTTTTGCAAATATAAATGCATTCATTATTGAAATATAACTAACAATGAAATATTTGACCATAGGTTATGTGTACATTCAACTCTAACAGAAATTACTAATAGTTTTGCAGACAAGTTTTTACCAATTACACACCTCCAGCAATTTGTGTGCTACTTTCTGTTCGCCAACATCCCTGCCAGTACAAGATATTGTCAATAAATTATTGTTAGAATGCCTCCTCACATTGCTTTAAGTACAGCTTTAGTGGCATTTCACAATATTGTATGCAGTATTTGTATTATGCTGAAGTTAAAAACTTTTCTGGTTTCCAAATTTTTTAATCTCTCAGTTATTCAGAATTTGTTTCTTAATTTAAAATATGCGTTTTTAGTAATAATTTTGTTATTGGTTTCTAGCTAATTCAGTAGTGGTCAGGCAATATTTTCTAAATGACCTCAGAATTTTAGATATTATCATATGTTTTTACTATTCCAATCAAGATGATTATATGCCTTATCTATTTAAAAATTTTAGATATCAAAAATTATATTGCTATTTTACTCCGTTTAGGTTTTATGTATGAGGTGTGGTCAAAAGATACAGTGGATATATAAATTTAAAATAATTCATTACAGTAAAAGGCATATTGACACTAATCTCCTTCAAAATACTCCCTTTGGCTTCAAACACACTTAACCCACCATTCCTGCCACTTTCGGAAGCAGTTCTGGAAGTCTGCTTTCATGAGTGTCTTTAGTTTCATTCTTCATCATGATTATGCTACATGTCACACATTGCATCTGGGATGGCAAATTCTGTCAAATAAAAATGTTACAGTGTATCTTCATTTACCTTATTCACCTGATCTGGCACCATGGGACTTCTGGCTTTTCCCCAGAGGCAGAATGACCATGAAAGGTAAATGTTTTGAATTTATTCAGCACATCAAGGTAGCATGACAGCACAGGAGAGAGGACTCCCAGAACTGTTTCAGAAAAAGGCAAAGATGATGGACTAAGTGTCTTGGGAGCCAGGGTGAGTATTTTGAGGATTAATGGCACAGTGCCTCTTACTACAATAATTATTTTTAATTTAAGTGTTCACTTTACCTTTTGCCCACACCTCATACATATTTTGCATACAACTAATAAAAATTTTGTTATGAAAGGTGTATCAGTCTAGTACTTTTTTTTGTACTGTCATTTTCTGGATTTGGTATTATGTTGATTCTTGCCTCGATCAAATGGATTTCAAGAATTATTGCTCCTTTAATTTTATTGAAGAGCTTGTGTGGAGTTGATATTATCTCTCTGAGTCTGGAGTTTTCTTTCTTTTTTTATTGGAAAATTTTAATATACAATTTAAGGTGTTTCATTCTGACATGCATTTCATTGTGACATTTCTATATATGCATTTCATTGTACATTGCACAGATAACTTCTCCCTTATCCTCTTCTGCCTCTCCTCCTCCTCTCCTACATTCCCCACCAATGACCTCTCTTTTGATTTCATGTCTTTTTGTGGAAATATTTTATAGTTTACCCTTGTATCCCAATTATGATTTAAGACCACACTTTTTTTTCTGTAGTGATCTATCATTTCACATTGTCAGAAGTATTACATTAATAATCTAGCCCATTTGGATTATAACCATCCTTTGGTATTGTTATATTATCATAATTATTTCCCAAACTATTGAAATTGGGCTGTTTACTTTGAGGTCACCTCTCTCTCATTCCTCGCTCTTCCTTGTCCCTCCTCCCCCTCCTGTCTTCTCCCATCATTGCTTCCTTTTGCTAGATCCTTTCCTCCTTCTTTGTGCTCCTTGAATTATCCCAAGATTTGTAAACTGCACACTGAATATCTTTAATAGATATAGGTCTATTCAGGTTATTTAGGTTATTCTTTCATTTAGGTAAACTTGATTTATTTGTATTTTCAAGTAAATTGATGATATCTTCTAAGTTGTCAAATACATTGGCATTAACTTGCTCATAATATTCTCTATTGCCTTTTAAAATCTATAGAATGAGTAACACCACACTCCTTTCATTCCTGATATTAGTAGTTTGAAACATCTACCTGTTTTCCTAAAAACTCTGAGTAGGAGAAGTTCAAATATATTTTTTCTCAAAAATTTTCCTAATTATTTATCTTGCTTCGTATGTTTATTTTGTTTCATACTGTTTTCTTTTTATCCTTCATTTTGGATTATTGTAATAATTGTACTTTATTTTAATATTATTGGCTTATTATTTATACTCTTTGTATTTTATTTTTGCAGGATTGCTTTATATTTGTGGCATACATTTTTAACTCATCAAATCAAAACTGGCTTTTAAGTAGTATCATACTACTTAACATATAGTTTTAAAATGTTTAAAAATTAACTTCCACTTCTCACCCATTTTTTTACCATTATGATACATTTTATTCTATTGTATTATAAAATCCATGATACATTTTCTTATTTTGTAAAATAAATGTGATATTTTATAGAGAATTACCATGAAAGGATGAAAAAAAAACACATTTCCTATTAACCATATCATTACCATTCTGGAATGCTTTTCACTTCTTTATCTGTTTTGAGACTTTTGCCTGGTATTTTTATCTCCTGCTTCAATGATAACTTGTATTATTTCTTGTAACATATGTATGTTGATGATGAAGACTTTTGATATTTGTATGTCTGAAAAATATTACTCAGTAATTTCCTTTCATCTATGTTGAATTGTAGGGCTGGGGTTTAGCTCAGTTTGTAGAATGCTGCTCTACACGCTCTGAGACTCTGGGTTTGATCCCTGGCACCATGAAATGGGAGACGGATGTGGCAATCCACTCCCAAAGTAATCCCAAAACAATAAGCCATTGAAAACCCTATGAGGGTCACTAAGAGTCTGACCCAACTGGATGACACCCAACAACAATAATAACGTTAAGTTGTATTTTTTAATTATATTTTTAAAATATCATAAAGTAAGATTGAATCCTTTTTATAAACGTTTGATTTATAGTTATCTGAATTATGAAACACATAGATTATTGTAACCACCACAATGATGATACAAAGCCATCTCTTCACCTCATTGCCATAACTTTTACTAATTCTTTCAGTGGTATAGAATTCTAGAATGAGAGTTTTTGCTTATTCATTTATTTTGTTTTTGTACTTTCAACATTTTCTGAAGCTCTATTTTCTCTATTTTGGATATTCTAGATATTTTTTGGGGGTACTGGGGGTTGAACCCAGAGCCTCGAGCTTGCATGCTCTGCAAGTGCTGGACCACTGAGCTGCAACCTCAGCCCATTTATTTTTACTTTTTTTGAGACAGGGTCTCACTAAATTACACAGACTGCCTCTGGTCTTGAACTTGCAATCCTCCTGTCTCCGCCTCCGAGCCCCTGGGATTACAGGCGTGTGCCACCGCACCTGGCTATATTCTAGATTACTTTTGTAACTTCCTGTTTCATATGTAAAAGTGAGTCAAGTTTTTTGGTGCCTGCAAATGTTACAACTTGGAGAAAAATCTTTACAAAACATACCAGAAAACTGATCATAACATTAGGTCCATAACTTGCATAATAATGTGAATGGACTTAATTCCACAAAACTGTACACTTAAATATAATTAAAATGATAAATTTTATATTAAATCTATTCTGTCACAATAAGCATGTTATTGTAACAAAACTCCCAAGTACCAATATTAATAACAACAACACTCATAGGTAGAGAATATGAAAGATCCCAGTAAGCAAAGAGAACTGAAGTTTAAGTTGTATTAACTTCATAGAAAATTCACCAGTAGTTTTAATTACAGCCATGTTAAATTTAGTTTACACAATTTTAATAACTGAAATGTCTATTTTATCCTCTTTGTTGTCTATTGCCAAAGGAAACTTTTTTTCTTTTCTAACCTTCCCTTGGAATGGATTGAAGATGTCTTTACCCTAACTGCTGGTATTCCTCTTTGAAATCTCAACTACATTTTGTTAGGTTTCCTGGGCTTTGGTTTCAATCCCTCTTTTCCTGAGCTGACTTCAAAACCAAATTTTCTAGAATTGAAAAATTCCCTCAGAGCAAAGCTCATATCTTTACTTTTCAATGTTCATTTATGTTTCTTGTGTTCTACTTCTTCCAATAATGTTTTAACCCTCTTAAGATGTAAACTTTATAACCTATATTGGAGATTGATTTTTCTTTTTTTCTCAAGTGTTTTTTTCCTCTAAGCAAGAAAATATGGTCTGAATAATTGAATTATCATACTTTTATCAGTGTAGGTGTTTTCATTTTAAAATAATACATTTAGATAATGATATATTTTTATTTCAAATAATAAATATTAATTAGGGGGAAAAACAAATCCCTCAATTGCCTTTTGTTTCCATTACTCAAATATGGCATAACCATTTTGGTCATTTTTCCTCCCAATCTTCTTGTGCCACCTCAGGAATTTTAAAATCTAGTTGTTATTATGTTCTATATAAAATTTCCAAATTAATATTGTATTAAGGGATTTTTTCATGATACTTCCTTCTCATAAACATCATTTTATATGGCTGCTTAAGAACATAGAGCATGCCCTTGGCATCTCCCCTGCTGCTGTATACAGATATCTAAACATATTAGACATTAAATAATGTTAATTTGAATGAGGTTATGGACCTTTTAGGGCAAAAGGCTTTCTTGAACATTTAGACCTTTAAATAATACCACCTTATGTAGTATCTGGTCAAATGTTGACATTAGTTAAACAATTAGTGAATTAAGTACTACAGAAATTCTACTCATGTTGCTGAGAATCACAATAGAGTAAGGGATGTAGTATGTGTTCATGTTTTCTGGCCATACACCATATTTTTTTAATCTGGGGGAATAACAAAGTGTTTTCAAAATAATGGAATTTGTACCTCATATTTTTACTCCAAGATAGGTAATATTGTTCCACTGACTAGTCTATGTGCATTTATGTTTCCTCCTTATAATTAATTCTTAATGGAACAACCAACATTGTCCTCTTATAAGTGATTTTTATCACGTCATTCTTCTCCTTATACACTCCAATAATCTTTCACCACAGAGTAAAACCTAAACCTGATAAAGTGACATACAAAGCTTAGTCAGTACATGTTGCTGTAACAGAATGCTACAGACTAAGTGGCTCAAACAGCAAACATTTATTTCTCACAGTTCTGGAAGCTGGGAAGTCCAATATGAGGGAGCTGTCCAATTCAATTTCTGGTAAGGGCTCTCTTCCTAGTTTGATATGGCCATTTGTCGTTGTTGTTGTTGTTGTTGTTGTTGTGCCCATATAATGTGAAATAAATCATCTCTCCCCAGTCTTTACTTATAAGTGCAATAATCCTATCATAAGGGCTCTGTCCTCAGTACCTAATGAGTTAACAAAGGGTTCCACCTCCAATCACCATCATAAGAGAAATTAGGGATTTACAGCACAAATATTCCTGTCTGATGTCTTCCATTTTGTGTTATTCATTTTGGTTCACCTATATTAGCCTCTTCATTGTTTATTAAACACACTGCATTCTTCTCTCTCAGATATTTGGAATTTGCTATTGCTTCTGCTGGGAAATACCAGATGTCTGTCAGTTAGCTGTGATGTGGGGACTTGCATGTTGCTGTAGTAGTGAAAGCTATCCTACTGGTATTAGAGATACTAACAGGGTCCACATGGTGGAGAGATTTCAGTTAAGCTTCCAGACTAAGAAAGACTAGGGAGCAGGACCTGATAGCCCACTCCCAAAACAATTAGCCATTGAAAATCCTATGAAAAGCAGAGAATCACAGTCAGATGTGTGCCAGAAAATAAGCCCCCCCAGGTTGAAAGGCACTCAAAAGATGACTGCAGAAGGGTTACCTCCTCAAAGTTGAGTGTACTTGAATAACATTAATGGAGTAAGTCCTGAAGACCTCCATTTGCTGCTGTGGCTTAACTCAAAACAAGGAGGAAAAACTATAAACATTCATTAATAATTGGAATGAGAAATGTACATAGTATGAATTTAGGAAAATTAGAATTCATCAAAAGGGAAATGGAGTGCATAAACATCAACATTCTAGGTATCAGTGAGGTAAAGGACTGGCCTGGGCTATTTTCAATCAGATAATCATATGGTCTACTACGAGGGAAATGACAACAGAATAACAAATGGGGTTACATTCATCATCAAAGAAGACATCTCAAGATATGCCTGGAAGTACAATGCTGTCAGTGATAGCATAATATCCATGCACCTACAAGGAAGGCCAATTAATACGACAATTATTCAAATTTATATATACCCCGATAAGGCTACAAATGAAGATAGGGAACACTTTTACCAACTTCTGCAATCTGAAGTCAATCAAACCTGTGAGCAGAATATACTGACAATTACTGGTGACTGGAATGCAAAAGTTGGAAACAAAGAAGAAGGCTGAGTAGTTGGAAAATGTGGCCTTAGAGATGAAAAGGATGCTGGAATGATATCACATGATAAAATTTTGCCAAACCAACGATGTTTTCATTGCAAGTATATATATTTTTTACCAACATAAACAGTGACTATACACGTAGAATTCACCAGATGGAACCTACATTTGTGGAAAGAGATGATGAGAAAACTCAATATCAAAAGTCAGGACAAGACCAGGTGCTGATTGTGGACCAGATCATCAACTACTCATAAGCAGGTTCAACTGAAATTGAAGAAAACTATAACTAGTTTACAAAAGCCAAGGTATGACCTTAAGTATATCCCACTTGAGTTCAGAGGCAACCTCAAGAACAGTTTGATGCCTAGGACACTAATGATGAAAGACCAGACAAGTTGTGGCATGACAATAAGTCATTATTCATGAAGTTACAAAAAGACAGGAAAAAAAGAAAAGACCAAATTAAATGTTAAAAGAGATTTTGACTCTTGCCCTTGATAGGTAAGAGGAGCTAAAATAAAAGGAAGACATAATGAAGTTACTGAATTAAACAGAAGATTTCAAAGGGTAGCTCAAGAAGACAAAGTCAAACATCATAACTATATGTGCAAAGAGCTGTAGATAGAAAACTAAAAGGGAAGAACATTTTCTGCTTTTTAAGCTTCAGAAAATGAAAAAAATTCAAGCCTCAAGTACCAATAGTGAAGAATACTACAGAAAAAATATTAAATGGTGCAGGAAAATATCAAAAGAAGATGGAAGGAATACAGAGCTATTACACCAAAAAGAATTTTAGGATGACCAACAATTTCAAGAGGTTGCATATGATTAGGAACCAATGGTACTGAAGGATGAAGTGGAAACTTCATTGAGGGAATTGGTGAAACAGAAGGCTCCAGGAATTGATGGAATACCAATAGAAATACTTCAACAAACATATGCAGCACTAGAGGTGCTAACATGTTCATGCCATGAGATTTGGAAAAGAGACACCTGGCCAACTGACTGGAAGAGATATATTATTTATGGCTATTCCCAAAAAGAGGATCCATCCAAGTATGGAAATTATTGAATGATATCATTAATATCATACACAATCAAAATTTTGCTAAAGATCATTCAAAAGTGACCTCAGCAGTGTATTTACAGAATACTGCCTGAAAATCAAGGCTGATTCAGATGAGAATATGGAACATAGGTAATCATTGCTAATGTCAGATGGATACCACCCAAAAGCAGAGGATACCAGAAGGATATCTATCTATATTTTATTGACTACGCAAAGGATTTTGACTCTGTGGAGCATAACAAATTATAGATAACACTGAGAAGAATGAGAATACCAGAGAACTTAATTATACTCATGAAGAATATTTACACGAACTAGTAGGGAGTCTTTCAAACAGAATAACAAAAAAATGCCTGGTTTCATGTTGTGAAAGGTGTGTGTCAGATCTGTATCCTTTCACCACACCTCTTCAATCTATATGCTAAGGAAATATTCTGAGACACTGGATTTTATGAAGATGAACACGGTATCATAATTGGAGGATGACTCATTAACAATCTATGTTATGCAGATGACATAACTCTGCTTGCTGAAACTGAGGAGGAATTGAAACATTTACCAACAAACATCATAGAACACAGCCTTTAGTACCTCAACATCGACAAAATGAGTCAGTACTTACAATTGAGTCAGTACTCATCTTCATGATAAATGGAGAAAAGGTACAAGTTTTCCAAGATTTTGCTTTACTTGGTTCTACAATCAATAGCCATTAAAGAAGCAGTAAAGAAATCCAAGGATCCATTGCACTGGGAATAGTTGTTGCAAAAGTCCTATTTAAAGTGTTGAAAAGATGTCACATTGAAGACAAACCTGACTCATACCTTGGTATTTTCAGTCACACCATATTGTTGTGAAATTTAGACATTAGGTAAGAATATAAGTAAAGAATTGATACCTTGGAATTATGATACTGGAGATGAATATTGAGTATACTATAGACTGCCAAAAGAACCAACAGGTCCATCTTAAAAGAAGTGCAAATATAGTGCTCCTTGGAAGCAAGGATGGCTTGACTGCATCTTTTGTATTTTGGACATGTTTTCAGGAGGGACCAATTGCAGGAGAAAGACATCATGTTTGTGAGAATGGAAAACAAAAAAAGGAAAATAACTAGATAGATTGACATAGTATTACCAACAATGGGCTTAAACCTGAAAAAGATTATGTGCTACACAGAATCAGTGAGTGTTTCATTTTGCTGTATCTAGTGTCATTATGATTTGGACCTTACTCAATGGCACCTAACAACAACAAATCTGCTAGGACACATTTTCCCCCAGTTATCCTTCATTCTCTGTTTAGTATCACCTCTTCTAAGATGATTTTGTCTCTTCAAAATCATTTTTGACCATTTTATTACTTCATTTTTCCCTTGAACCACATTACCACTTGGTGTTTTACATATATTTTGACATTTTGGCTATCCTTTCCAAAGTAAATATATGATTCTTGAATGTATGGTATTTATTTGTTTTGTTCACTGATAATGATGTGTGCTCAATCATCAAGCAGCTGGAATATTTAGCTTCTTGGTAAGTATTTGTTAAAGACAGGAATGAATAGATATATCATAGTTTTCAACACAAAATACAGCTATTACTCCAGTGGGAATAAGAGAGGAACAAGAGGTCATTTATTCTGAGCCAAATATGAATGACCATTGCCTGGGAACACAAATTCTGATTATGACATGTCCCACTGTGGAAGTGATTACATGAAATTTTATGGTCACAAAACAAAAGAAAGGCATACAACAATACATTAACATTTACCAAATACATTGATCAGGACATTAGATAGATTATAGTAAAGTGAAGAAACCTCTTCTATAGGTTCCAGATCTTGTCTTATAATATCTGTAGCTTTAGGGATGGTGGAAGCTAGGCACCTGCTAAGTAGTACATTCCAAAAGTTTTACCTAATAGTCACCTGGATGTTAGGTCAGAAACAGAGATTGGTAACAGAGATTGGACTAAACATAGCCCAAGAAAATTGTGTCCCTTGTTCTGCAACATTTGCTCTTTCTATAATAACAATATTCTAGTCATTCAATCAGTCTGCAGAATCTGCAAAACAGATATGGCTCCTTTGGAGAACTTCAGTTTATATAGTCAGTATTGTTACTGCACCATGGTTTCCTCTAACACTTGGAAAAATATTAAGTTATTATAATAGAAAATGAAATAAAAATTATGAACATTGCTCAGGGCTACAATAATAATTAATAATAGTCACAATAATTAGTAAGGTTGGGTTTCACACTAGAAGCTTCCCCTTTAAAAGCTCATAAATTTTCCTTTGTATCATGCTGAGATATGAATTGAATGAAAATAACTTAACAATTTTCTGATAATTTTATAATCTATTTTAAAGTGAGCTTCTGGTCTGTATTTGTCATTGATAAAAAGGAATAATCCTAAGGCTAAAAATCTTGAAACTCGAATGGTATATAATCATAGTTGAAGGGTTTTTTTTTTTCTTCAAAGGATAAGAACTTCTTTGCAACTCAGTTTGATTCCCTGTAACATTAGAATTATAATAATTTACTGAGATAAAATTGTTGCACTCTGAGTTTTCAGGTGGCCTCAACCTTGACTTTCTTTAGCAGAGCAGCAGACTTTCTAGTCTAAAGTTTATGAGGTGGAGGTCTTGAGGCTTGTTTGTAAAGAAGTTGTCCCTTCCATAATCATTTTGTTTGGATATATTAGTCAACTTCATGGGAAATATCTCCAAAATGAAATAGCTGAATCAGCCCTAGAACTCTGAGAGAAATTGTTCTAAATTTATATGACATGATTAATGGACTGTCATTTATCTCTGTGCATCTCACATAGCCTGCATGCTCCTCCTTCCCAAAATAACATAACTAATAAACCTGAGCTTACAGCTGGTCCAGAGTATCAATTCTGTATTGTCTCAATAGTGATTGAAAAATGGTTATAAAGTAAAGTAAAATAATGTTGTGATTCTCTTTATATGATTATATCACAATGCATTGCCTGTAGGATTGTGACATTGAGTAATAGGTTCTTAATGAACGTGTTACATGGGTGTAAAATATGTACACGATGCCAAATTTGGCTCAATGTAAGTTAATTTAAAATATTTATTGTTTCTAGGTTTATTAAGTATTTTTAGATGCTTTTGGAAATACATATAGTGGAACAAAAGAAAGAAAAGTTGACTGATCTACAAAGAAATCAAAACAAAGCTTTAGTCCCTTTTTCACTCATTGAAACTACTAAGAACCAAAAGTATTCAATAAAACTATTGATTAAACTTCGTTGGAAAGATGACATCAACTCCAAAACCACTCAAGTTTTTGCCTCTAACTACTGTAAAATTATTAACACACATCAACCTATAAGGGTAATTCAAGTTTGAGTCAAACAGCAGAGGGCACAGTTTAGTGGTCTAAATAAAAATATTGTTGTTAGTACAGTCTAGCCGGTATCCAACTCATAGTGACCCTACGTACAACAGGCGAAACAGTATTGTCAGTGCTTCTCTGCTATTCACAGGGTTTTCAATGGCAGATTGATTTTTGGGAGTGGGTTGCTGTCTCCTTCTCCCAAGCCTACAGCACCTGGTGTTCCCAGGTGGTCTCCCATTCAAATATTAACCAGGCCCAATGCTGCTTCACTTCCGAGATCTGACAGGATCAGAAGCCACAGTGCTACAGCTGCAGGTGAAAATAAAAATATTAGAAGTGTTGAAACTGAAGTATGAAGTATTTTGTTAAATTTTGTTATTAAAACCACATGATCTCAAAATGTTTATGTATCTTTCCACTTCACTTGACTTCTTTTTATTTAGATTAGCTTTTTGACTGATCCTGCACCCTCAGATGAAGTGTGAGCATTTGACAAGCAGAATGAGGAACGCAGTTATTGCTGTGGTACGTCCATCTTCAATTTGACATTTACCCTTAATTGAATATTTTCATTGAATTGAAGATTCCATTAAGTATCCCTTCCTATCATCTCATTATCCATGTCT
This sequence comes from Pedetes capensis, assembly GCA_007922755.1. Lineage (NCBI taxonomy): Eukaryota > Metazoa > Chordata > Mammalia > Rodentia > Pedetidae > Pedetes > Pedetes capensis. The sequence goes on along the minus strand of VMDO01009260.1, from coordinate 65,331 downwards.
CCATATTTATATCTTAGTATTCACAAGGTAGTTTAAAATGATTAAACAATTTGCTCAGAAATTCTTCCTAGGACATTAATCTGTATGACTCTGAAAATCTTCATATATATAATTAATATAATATTTAGCTTGTAGTATTTTTAAAGACTAAAGATAATATAGGAGAAAGCACTTTATAAGAAATAAAAATTATATATAATTAAATATATTATCCATGGATGGATATAATAGTTGAATGTTTGCACAACTCTAATAATTGACAACATAATTAGAGATTTTGAAAATAGGTAGTTTTGGTTATTCAGTTTGAGGAATTAATTAATAGTAAATATCAAGGGTTAGAGGAATGAACCATGAAAAAGAAAATTATTTACAGAAGCAGACAGAGTCATAGCATGCAAAATAACACTCCTGAGGTCACATGCTGTTCATTAATTCATCCATCATCCATCCATCTTACTGTCCATCTATCCACCCAAAAATTATTTATTAAATGTAGATAACACAGTGATTGTATATGGCCCATGTCTTTATGAAGAATTTAGGATATAAGAAAGAGCCCTTTCCAGAAAATATAATGCTTTTTCAAAACATAACTATTTAATTTTATCAAAACAATTGAGGCTCCGAAATATAGCAAAGGAGATACAACATACAGAAACCCTTAACCTCATTAAGAGTACACATTAAGTGTAGTCAGTCTACCTAGCTAGTTTTAGATTCCTCTACCATTAAGATATAATGATTATATAGTTTTCTCTATCCATTAGAACACTATTTTCTTTAATGAAAAGCACACCTTCCTATAAATGAATTTGGAAAACTTCAAGAGGCACCTGTTTTTCAACCATTTATATATTTAACATCTTTTTAAAATAGCACTGAAAGACACTGTGATTGCATACAAAGATTAATAACATAGGTCTGGTCTTAAACTACTTTAAATCTCTAATAGGAAAAATAAATGTAATACATAATTGAATAGTGTAACATATGCAATTGCAGAAGCTTAGAGACAAATTCTACTGAAAAAAAAAGTCTTTCAGTAGAAGGAAACTAACTTGTAGAATAGAGTTTCAAAAGGACTTTTCTGTTCATTCTGTTCAAGTTTTAATTTGCAATTAATTTGACAAGGTAAGATTGTATTGTGGCATTTATTCAATAAAAATTGACTGAGAATCTACCACTAGACAGACTCTGTGATAATCACTAGCAGGTATAATGAAGGAAAAAGACAGTCTGTGGCTAGAAAAACCCAGTATAGCAAGGAGATCAGTCAAGAAATAAATCCATTCAATTAGTTCTATTTGAGGGCTTAGTACAAGTTCTAGCTTCTGCAGTCAGAGTAGCAAGAAAATACAAACAAAATATTTTTTGTTTTGTGGAAGAGCTTATATTCTAACTGGTAGAACATTCAATGAACACATATAAATAGGAAGCACAACACTTCATAGAAGATGATGAGTCCATTGTAAAAAAATATAAAAGTACCATGACTTTCTAATAAGTTATGGTAGAATAACTATCAGGTGTCAAATGATTAAAGCCTGTCTAAGATAAGTTCAGGAAGCTAAATAAGGATAATGTTATTGTGAAATGAAAAGAATATGTTAAGTAGGGAAAATAGTCCTTATCATACTAAATTTTCTTGGATTCAGGGGTGAAATAAGAGGGGAATAATAAAGTTCCCATTCTTTTCATAAAGAACAGGGAAGTAGCCACAAGAATCCTAAAGCAACTGAGATGCTGGAAACAGCAATGTACCCAGTTATTTCCAAAGACATGCCTTATCATGGAAGGCTGGGGTAAGACTGCCTGTGTAAGTACGGGATGCAACATTTGGCAGGCCTCAAAACACTAGGAATAGTGTATGCTAGAAAATTGTGGGGCAGAATGGCCAATGACCAGATACCGACCCTAATGACATTATGACCCATAAGAGTTTTGTTACAGAGACACTGCTTTGAGGGGAACTCAGGAGAAAATAAATAATATTGCAAATTAATTTGGAAAATAAAATGATTGAGTAACCTAAAATCTTTGGTGCTATACTTAATTGTCATATATCACCTATTGTTATGGAATAAAATCAGATAAAAATATTTTTGAAAGAAAGTTACTCCTGGTAAAATTAAAGACATTATACACTTGAGTTTTTGTTAATACATTTAAAGGTCTGGATAAAATAAACACAGTTGTGAGAAAATATGTTAAGGTTTACAGAATAAAATAAGAAACCATACATAAATAAGAAATAATATACACAATTAGCACTAAAATTAGGCATTTTTGGAGATAGGTTATTCACTAATTAAGCACTTTCACAGGTACTTCAAACAAAAGTAAAATATTTGGTATATAGAGACATAATAAAGTACTAGAAGGAAGGAAACTAAACTAAAACTTTAGCATATAAAATTTATTCTAGGGATAGAAAACATATCAAAATATTATACAATCACCAAAATAAAATAGAGGTCTAATATGACTTTTACCCTGTAAAAACAGCAAATAGTAGTATAATAAGAGAAAAATATTAAGATATTTTATTAAGTGACAAAAATGGCATTTGAAAAGTTAGTATCTATTTTGTCAATCTTAAAAATTATTATTTTTATGCCTTTGTTCTTAGTAATAAATACAACATTGCATAAATATGTGCCCATTTATTTATTCTTCGCATCTTCTTGGTGAAGGACATTGCTTATTGTTTTGTTTGTTTACTTTTTGTATATTATTGGTACTGGTGCAAAAAGCAATTGAGTGTAAGTCTCTTTGTAGATTTAATTTTTTGTTTCCTGGGTGGACATCTAAGAATTCAGTGGCTGGGTAACTTATTTTTAACTATACAGGAAATCTTCAGTCTTACAAAATGTTTGTAACATTTTAACATCTACCAGCAATTGTGAAAAGGTTTTGCTTGTCTTCTTTGCCCACAACTCATGTCATCAGTCTTTACATATAGGCATTTCAGTGGATCCAATGCTATTATGGTGATTTTAGTTTGTATTTCCCTAATAATTATATCATGTTTATCACTTTTTATGGGCTCATGGTCATGATTATACAATCTTCTGTGAAGTGGCTTTAATGCTTTGCTCTTTTTTATTATAATTTTCAATATGAATTTCACTGAGTCATATTCCAACTGTCTTCTTCCTTTGCCCTCTTTTCAAATGCACTACATACAGCTTTTGAGAAGTTCTTACTTTCTCTTCAGGACTCAAAACTTAACATTTCACATTGATGGGCAAGCATGTTCCTTATGTCAATGATAAAACATCTCTTTGTTGTGACAAAATAACCTGATCTAACAGCTGAAAAGAAGGAAAGAAAGATTTATTTGGCTCACAGATCCAGAGGTTCCAGTTCCTGGTTGGTTGGCTCCATTGCTTTGGGCCCAAGGTGAGGCAGAAAACCATGGTTGCAGGAACATGGCATTGAAGACTGCTCACTTGATAGCAACCCTGAAGCAGAGAGACAGGAAGGGGCCAGAGACAAGTTATACCCTTCAAAGGCACATCCTTAAAGACCTATTTCCTCCAGCAAAGCACACAGCCTTCTTTCCATCTCCTCTCAGTAAAGCCAACAAATTATAAATCCATTAGTGGATTAATCCATTGATTAAGTCAGAGCCCTCATGATCCAATCACTTCCAATAGGACCACAAGTTAGGGACTAAACCTTCCACACATGTCCTTTTTAGGGGAACATTTCATATTCAAACTACAAGATTAATCTCACTAACTTCAAATGAAGTGCATACTTGTCTTATTCTACTTACTAATGTTTGAATTCTTCTGTTATAACCATCTCTCTAAGAATAATCTATTCTATATTTTGATCTAAATTTAAATCTCATAAAAAGACAGTTGCATTGCTTTAACCTCCATACAACTAAACATTATTGAAATCTTATAGTTCACATATTTATCTTTTGTTGTCCATTTTACTGTACAAACCATGAAGCCAAATGCATGTAAAATCTTTTCTGTGATTCATATATTTTAAAGAACACTAAATTCTGACCTAGATTACTGGTACTTGCTATGCATTTTTTTCCTGAAGATTTTCTCTAAAGAAAACAAAAACTGAGTGAAGGTGACAAATTTGTAGAAGATCCTATTATCATATTTAAGTAAAACAAAATTAGCTGTGTATAGGTTTTATAGCTTCCTAAATGAAATATTTTTTACTGTAAATACTCATGTAAGTTTTAAAAATATGAATATATGAAATACTAAGAGGACTGAGTAGATATATTTGTGCATTTTTGTTTTTGTCTCTCTATATACAATTCTCTACATTGAATGATATCACATTTTACCATATTGTATTTGAATGATGTGTTAGCCATTCAAAAAAAATTTTTTTTGGTTCTTAAAATAGTGACTAGAAGGAAATATGTTCACCCTACAGCTGTGTGAGGTAGATTTTACCCATTACAGAAGAAGATAAGACTCAGAAAGATCAATTACTTGCCCAAAGACACAAATAGTTCAGAATTTAAACCATCTGTCTGTTAAGCTCACCAGATTTAGAATATATTAGTGTTGTCAACATTAATAGAATGTATTAATTAAAGTCAGATTTCAACACCAATTGGATCTAAAAACTAGTTATTTCATTTATTGTTAAAATTATGATAAAATAAACACAGACAACAATTTGCCCGACCAGATGCACTTCCCACATTTCTCCCTCCTTCTTAGCCCCACCTCTTTGCCCCAAGAGACTTACTGCTTGTCATTATGTGAGCAGAAGGCCGATGCTATAGGGCTGCATTAGCAGGCTTTCTGAATCCCTGACTTCTATTTGAGTTTGTCAGTGGGTGTCACTGCCATAACATGAGTGATAATAGGAGAGTGATTTCAGGGTTATCCTCTTCACTATTTTCTGCTAGATCTCCATGACTTCATTGTAGAGATTCTCTTGTTTTCTTTTGTCTCCCATATCATTAGCTCCATGTGTCCTATCACAGCAACCACAGTCAACCTATTTTGTGGAGGCCTATAGGGTATTGTTAGATGAATATCACTAGTTACAGACCCAACTCTCGCTCTTGCATCACATCTGGTAGCAGAAAAATACCACACTGAGGAATGTTGTGATATGGTTTATGGAGCAACTACCAGAGGGATTAGGAAAATCTGAGAGAATGAAAATTAATTTCTCATAAGGTAACTTGAAAAGACATTAAAAGGAAGGACAGATTCCTCCTCTATCCATTGGATGGATTGTTTCAATTCATGGTTTCTAGTTCCATAGTTTCATAGATCTGAAGAATTTTTCTAAGGCCAAAATGTTTTATTTTCTGAATAACTACTCTGTTTATTTGGCTCATTCTGAAAAACTATATGGCAAGGTAACACAGTATCTGGTGTTTTTTTTCCATCCTTATATCCTCAAACCCATTTTTCCTGTTTCTGCTACTATGAGATTGCACAACTCAAATAAAGAATCAGCACTTAATCCTTGCATGAGTTTCTATTTATTAATGAATGCAAGCTGACAGAGATATAGATAAAGATTGTACGTGGCTCCTATATCCATTCAATTCCTTCAATTTCAATTTTTTCATTACTTTCAAAATATATGAAGATGTTTTTCTTATTTCAGTAGCTATGATATTTTTATCTCATCCTTCTAATGTGACCCTTTTCTTCAGTTCTATATAATTATCTCTCCAAAATTCTGTCAACTGAACTTTCATTTTTTTGCATTGTAAAAGCTAATAATAATACACTTTTCTTAAACCACAATTATATATTTAATATTTATTTTCTTTATGTCATATATGAAGTTTATATCAGTAAAATTGCTTATATTGTGTTGAATATTACAAATACTTTTCATTGCAAAGCCAGTCGTGCTAATTATCACATTTTTTATTATAGCACTTATTTCTCTGGGTTTTTAATTGTCATAAATATGCTCATATTATTGGAAATAAACACATATATGTGTGGATATAGTTGAATATATTATGCTTTACTAAATTCTCCTATATAAATAAATATTTTTTGTATGACTTTCCTCCAGGGTCTTCCATAATCCTACACCAAGTTAAGTGGATTAATCTCAAGGTCTGTTGTACAGTGACCTTCTTAGACTTCTCTCCTTACCTTCTTAAGTTAGTTCTCCTGTTTTCTGAAATTAACAAAATGTATCATCTATTCCTGGGGTGGACTTTATAGATAGAAAGTTCATTAACCTAACAACTAATTTGGAAAACAATTTGACAGTGTCTTTAAAAGTTAAGCATACACCTACCATATGATTGAACATTCTATTCATCGATATTTTTCCCAGTAGAAATGAAGAATATGTCCATATGAATACTTGTGCATGAATGTTCACAGCAGTTTTTACATAATATTCCTAAATTGGAAGCAACTCAAATCCCAATCAACAGTTGAATGGACATGCAAATAGTAGCATATCCACACAATTGAATACTACTTAGCAATAAAAATAAATGAACACTTAATACATGCTATAACATAGAGGAATCTCAAACTAGGCAAAATGAAAGAAGAAAACCCAAGTATATGCTGTATACTTCTATGTGTATAAAATTTCCAAAATACAAATTAATATATAGTGACCAAAAGCACCCATGGCAGCTTAGACTTCAAGGAAGGAAAGAGGAGTGTAGGAGGGTTTGCAAAGTGGCACGAGGAATCTTGGATTTCATTGCACCTAGTATGAAGTGGGCTGGGAGTTAGCTCAGTTGGTAGAGTGCTGTGCTGCAGTCTCTGAGGTTCCGAGTTCCATTCCCAGCACCGCAAAAATGGGAGAAGGGCCTGGCAATCCACTGCCAAGGCAATCCGTATCAGTCAGCCATTGAAAACCCTATGAGGGTTGCTATGAGTCGGACGCGACTCGACTGCACCTAACAGCAACAACAGTATGAAGTAGTCAAATGGGATCACTCTGAGATATTGGAAGCCGTTTATTCAGCCCTCTTGAAATGGCTTTAAACCAAGAATTAAATATTAACAAATAAAATTTAAGACAAAAATTGTGCCAAAGAAATCCAGTAATTGAATATTAACAATAATGATATATTCTAGGCATTTTGCTAAGTACTTAGAATATACTATCACAAGTAATTCTCCCATCAAGCAGCCCTATAAAATTATTCATCTCTCTAATTTAATGAGGAAGAAACTGAGACATGGAGAAATTAGGTAACTTACCCAATATTTTTGGACTTGATTTTTGAATTCATGAGTTATAATTCTAAAATCTGAGGTCTCACACATTATATGTTATATATACATATTTCAGTATGTTGCAAAAGACATTTTTGTGTGTTTCTAATAACAGTGAAAAGTGATTATGAAACTGTTAATGGTATGCATTCATTGTGATATGATTTTTGTGGGTTTTATTATACATTAAGAGGTTTTAAAAATTAGGTGGAATTTTATGCAGTTGGATTCTACAAAGATTTGCAAGCAGTGAGAATCAGCACCAATATCTTTGTAAGTATCAGTAGATACATATAGGCGATTGAACAATAAAAGTCACCTCTATCCAGCCCTTCATTCTCTTCATTTTGAAGATACTTATCCAATGTAGTGCTCCATGAGATTTCATTTCATTAACTTACGGCTTTTTTATGTTTATAGATCTCTGGTTCATCTTCTATCACAGCTGGAAGACTTTAGTCTCTCCTAGAGATACTTGGTTCACATGTTATGGAACCCTAATGACCACATGTATTTAAATCAATATGAAAGGGTATATTTCTTTTCAATTTCTGAGTTAATATATTTCAACTGAATTGCAGCTCATGTTAGCAAAATGGATTTTGGATTGCAAGATCCATGCATAGATATTAATAGAATAAGATAAATTACAATATGAAAAAGAAATAAAACTAGTTCATTTGCAATGCCAAATCAATAGCTTGCTGTTTTATTATATAATATGTTAAAAGAGCTGTTTTGACTGAATAATTCATCTCAAAAAGAATATTCAACTTGCTTTATAGAACACACATCAAAGAACAGTTAAAATATAAAAGGTTAATGGAATCTGTCTGCCAAGAAAATAAAACATTTCTTTCTTTAAAACAAAAAAAGAACACTCTTGCCCAATCCTTATACATTCTTAATTAATGAGCTGTGGAAATAAGTTAGGAACTATTTCTAGAATTCAGGAAATTAAAAATATAATTAAGAGCACATATTATCATCCTGTAGTATGATAGTGTATCTGTCATCAAAAAGTAATTTGGGTTTTCAATTCTCTACTCATCTATATACAATCAAATAAACTTGTGGAATTGAGGTACATCCTGCTTCAGAACAGGTATGCATTTTGAGATTTCTACAATCTATCACTCTCTCTCTTTTCCCCTTTTACACACGCACACACACACACACACACACACACACACACACACACACACAAACACACACACCCCTACATACATTTAGGTAAGGACAGAGAGGAAAAATTCTTGACAGTAAAATTATAAGGAATTTTGATATTCTTTTGAAAATATGTCCAGAAATGAGTATGAAGTGAGCACAGTATATCAGATGTGATAGGGAATAAAGTAAAAAGGGAATCCTTTAACAAAAATCTCATTTAAAATATGAGATGTGAAACTTTTTTCCAGTAAATAATTTATCTTTAAAGGTTTATTTTACAGATTTTGATTTTCTTCTTTCCAGATACAGTTACTTTTCCCCCTCTCATTTGTACTTACCCAATATGTAACTTTTCTGACTCCTCTCCTTGCAAAACTAACCACACCTTAGTGTTCTACTGTCTTTCATACTGCCACTTCCAAGAGTGTCTGATGGCCTTGAGAGAGATTAACGGAATCTAACTCTCCCTAAGAGTTTTTGGCTAGGAGTTAAGCATTGTTAAATGCTATTAAGAATGTTAATTTCCTTGTTGTTGTTGTTGTTGTTAGGTGCTGTCGAGTCGGTATCCGTCTCATAGTGACCCTCATAGGGTTTTCAATGGCTGACTATTTCGGGATTGCCTTGGGAGTGGATTGCCAGGTCCTTCTCCCGTTTTTGCGGCGCTGGGAATTGAACTTGGGTCCTCAGAGACTGCAGCGCAGCGCTCTACCCACTGAGCCAAATCCCAGCCCATGTTAATTTCCTAGGTTTTCATTATTATCATCTTTTCAATATTCTTTTTCCTGTGAATGAACAAAACTGTCTGGAGCAGCCCACTTGGCTCCTTGAATGACAGCTAACATACATTACCCTGATGCCCTGCTACCTTGAGTAGAGATGTCAACATCCTCTTTGGAACAGCTCCTCTTTGGTTGACTTATCAGACTGTCATCATGGTATTCCAGCTGCTTTGAATACTTCCTTGAGAAAACTATACTTTTATCTGCAAGGTACACTATAATCACAGTGCTGCTGAGGCTACAAACTTCTGCTTCAAGAGATCTTTCTCCAGTCATGATGACCAGGCAACTTGTACCTGCTTTGAAAAACTCCACTCCAGGCAAGACAAGTTTGTTGAAGACCTGCTCACCCTACACTTATGTTTACTCAAGACAGGAGAAGAAGCACCTCCCAAATGATTCAGAAAAAAGTCTGTGATTGGTGAAATGCAAGGCTCAATAATTGGTCCTTATGAATGACTTGAGATTGGTCCTTGTGGAAGGCTTGAGACCAGTAGAACTGGAAGCTGTCCTGTGATTGGTGAAAATTCAATCCAGGTGCAAGCATGTCACACCCCTCTTCTAGCTATGATAAGCAGACTGCCACTCTTTTGGGGTTAATCAGGGAGGCTTGTGTCCTATGTACTACATCTCCCCCACGAGTGTTGCCAGTTTAATGCCCAATAAATTCTTTTCCTGAATGGTCTTTTGCTTAATAGTGGTCTTTATCCCAAGTTTTTGTTGTTAGGTGCTGCTGAGTTTTGTCAGACTCTTAGCCACCCTATGCACAACAGGAACACTCCTCAACGCTGTGCCATACCTGGCATTATTGTCAGTGTTTCTCTGGTATTCATAGGGTTTTCAATGGCAGAATGTTTTGGGAGTGGATTGCCAGTTCCTTCTTCCCAGGCCTCAGCACCTGATATTCCCAGGTGGTCTCCCATCTAAGGACTAACCAGGCCAATGCTTCTTATCCTCTGAGATCAGGCAGGATTGCAGCTGCAGAGCTATGGCTGCAACCCAGCTGGTTGCATGAAAAGGAGACAAAAACTCAAGTTTTCCAGCCATGGCAGTAGCAGTAGCAGCAGCAACAAGGAGATAGTTGAAAAGTTCCAGAGAATCACTAGGAGCTGAAAGCCCCAATACACAGAGATGTTACACCAAGTGCTGGCTGAAAGTTCCAAAAGATGTTGAGAGCTAAGGTCCCTGCTACTTGAAGATGTGAGGTATAATACCAGGGTAGTGTTGGGGCCCAGCTGGGAGAAGGGGAGAGCCGAGGATGAAGGAGACGAAGAGGCCAAGACTGATGGTCTTAAGCTTAACTTTATTCTCTATACTCATGCTTATATAGCAACTCAAGGAGATACTAAAAATAGCTCACAAAGGTAACTGCAGTGCAATGAACTTTGTAACAGTCATAAAGTTTACAATCAACTTAGTTAGCTTTCCAGTAACAGATTAATCCTAAAGATACAATCAAGGAACAAAGTTCAGATCTATACTCATGTTAATATAGTAGCTAAAGAGACAACAAAGTTCAGCAGAGCCTCTGATGTGTTGTTTCCTCATTCCACAGGTAGCAGAGCTTCCTGCTATGGTCAC
>VMDO01009260.1:0-54484 GCA_007922755.1 Pedetes capensis | reverse complement strand
AGGCCTATGGCTCCCAACAGGGTAGACTCTCCAAGAAGCTAAGAGGGATAATTGAAGTATTGAGAAAATGATTGATGGCAGAGTAGCTGAGGCTATGGAACAAGGAACATGAGAGGCTGTATAGTGCTAAGGCTACAAGGACCATAGGTCCTGCTCACTGGAAGAGTTCCAGAGAACTGCCAAGGGATAAAATGCCAAGGATCCCAACAGTTAAAACTCAACACCAGCAAGTGGTATGGTACACTAAGCCCTGGGCAATAACCCTGTGCCTTGAGCACCTAGAGCTATAAGCTTTGGAAGATTGGAGCCATAGCCTCTAGTTCTCAGGGCTTAGAGCTAAAAGCCTATGGGCTTAGAAGCCTAGCTTTTGAGCCTAGGACTCAAGGTCCTCAATACTAAGGGCATTTCCCCTCACCTATCCATGATTTCTATCCTGATAGGGCAAAAGACACACACCAGCCAACCATTTCTAATAGCCTGACACTTTCACAGAAATGCAGAAGCTTTGAACCCACACCAGATAGTTGAATCAAACACATGTTGTAATGAGGTTCTTAGGTGATTCATAGACACAATAATGGCTGAAAACTACGTTTTTATTTCATATACTTTCTATTTTTTAACTTTGGTTTTTATTGAATATTTTTCACTCCTATCTAAAGGTTAAATCACTTTATTTGTGGAAAAATATTGCAGTTGTTTTTCACCAGTTTATTTTCTTGCTGTACATAGTAGAACTTAGTAACTTACTGAATATGTGAGATGTACTGTCTTCCCAAATTACTCTCATTGGACAAGCTCATCTTTCAATGTTACATCAAAAAAGAAGAATTTAGACTCTTTTCATTTGTCTTTCAGAAGTATAAACCCAGTTCTATGAAATTTTTCCCTACACATATAAAACAGGGATACAAAAAGTAATGATGTAAAAATTAAGGCGGACTACTATGCAGAGAATGTTGGTCCCACTAGCAGAAAGTTTAAAAACCAGAGTATGAGACCCAAGTCCTTTAGATGAAACTCAGAAGCATTAATGCTTGTCACTCTTCATCTGTTTTTCCTGTGGGTATGCAAAATTTAGTTTAGTGGGAAAGGAACTGAATGAAAAATAAGATCACAGCAAGCATATCTAGCATATGCATGTTAATTTCAAATACAATTCTTCAATAAAAAGAACCTGGGATCATTGAAGAAATATCTAGTCCTATGACTGATGCAAGAAATATACAAGATAAGCTGAGAGTATCTTGTTGTTGTTGTTAGGTGCTGTCGAGTCGGTATCTGACTCATAGCAACCCTCATAGGGTTTTCAATGGCTGACTGTTTCGGGATTGCCTTGGGGGTGGGTTGCCAGGTCCTTCTCTCAAAAGTTAAGACTGTGATCAAAACTAAACAAACAAGCAAGCAAACCATATGAATGTAGGTATCTCATGGAGACACAAGAGCCAACTGAGAGAGCTCTGAATAGCCAAAGTCATAATAATTTGAGAAACAAAATAAAGTAGTACTGGACTATAACAAAATATGTAATAAATATCCATTAATTTTTACCGATATAAATAAGTAATTGAATAAATAAGTAAATAGAGGAGAAGAGACAAATATCTCATTCAGGAGTATTCCAAAGAATTTATGCATGTATTCCGCTCTGAAGATGGTAGGGTATAACTTCCCTGTCTCTAAATGTGCCCTGAAAATAATAACTATTTTCCAGAAAGCATGGTATGAAATGGAGGGAGAAGAATAAATTTACAGCTGGGGTATCTAACAAGCACTCTGTAAGCCAGTTGCTCAAGGTCAACATCAACAGTAAAATGCCATATTTATTGCATGTACTCTTGATGTGATGTGATGAAATGGTACTTTATGTCTTTGATATGCCTCACAAAAAACTCATAACCCCAATCTAATCATGAAATACATTAGATAAATCAGTGTACACAGTATCTTAGCAGGATTCCTCAACTGTCAAGTTTGTCAAAAACAAGGAAAGTACAATAAGGTGCTATAATTAACAGAAGCCTAAAGAAACATGATGAGTAAATTCAATGTATTTTATCTTTAATGGGACTCTAGAAAAATAAAAAGACTTAAGAAAAAAGACACTAAGAAAATCTGAATCAAGTATGTTGTTAGGTATGTTTTCATTAGGTGCTGTAGAATCAGATCTGACTCATAGTAACCCTATGTACAACAGAAGGAAACACTCCCCAACACTGTGCCATGTCTGGCACTATGTCAGTGCTTCTTTGCTATTTGTAGGGTTTTCATTGGCTTATTGTTTCTGAATTGTTTCAGGAATGGGTTGCCAGGTCCTTCTCCCGTTTTTATGTTGCTGGGGATCAAACCTGTGTCCTCAGATAGAGCAGAATGGCACTGTACCAACTGAGTTAAACCCAAGCCCTTAGTTAATGAAAATAAGTATCAGTACTACTTCATTATTGTCACAAGTATATGACCCTCATGTAAGATGTTAATAATGAGAGAAAATTTATGTAGGATGTATGAGAACTCTCTGTACCATTTTCATAATTTATGTTTTTTGTAAATCAGAAACCTCCTTCAAAATAAACATTTTTATTTCAAAAAACTCAAATATAAAGCTTAATTCCCACTTCTGCCTCTTAAACATTGAAATATTTGTTGTTGTTGTTGTTGTTAAGTGCTGTCCAGTCGGTGCAGGTTTGAAATAATTAGATATTCCTATATTGTCTACATATCATTCTCCTTATATAAATAAAAGGAGTTCAATTGTCTAATTCACTAATTTTTATAAGATTCAAAGGAAATAATATATAAGAATATGTTTTGGAATCTCCAATTGATATTGTTAATTTAAGGTCTACCTAAAACTCCTAACTTCAGAAAACTGATGTGGTAAAAACATAAATGCCTACAGCCATAGCATTGTGGTGTTTGCTCCCCTCAGATCTCAGAAGCTAAGCAGGGTTGGGCCTGTTTAGTACTTGGATGGGAGACTGCCTGGGAACACCAGACACTGTAGAATTGGGAGAAGGACCTAGAAACCCTCTCCCCCAAATTAATCCACCATTGAAAACACCATGAATAGCGGAGAAGCCCTGACAATAGTGTTTCATCTGTTTTAGGTAGATTCGCTATGAGTCGGACACCAACTCAAGTGCACCTAACTGCTATAACAAAAGACATAAGTGAGTTCGTACCTAAGCCTACTATTTCATTAAGGGGAAAATGGAATATTCAAATTTTCATCAGAGACAATCATACGGGGGAAATGAAAATAAAAACTCTTGTGGTAGGCTTTTGTTGCTGTGACAAAATACCTGAGAGAAACAACTTGGAGGAGAAAAGATTGATTTTGCTTCATTTCTTCAGAGGCTTCCGGCCTTCATGGCAAGGAGGGCATGTCAGAGAAAATCAGGTCATAGAGACCAAAAGTGGAGATAATTCTTCTGATCTTTGGCTTTTTCCTTTTTCTCCTTTTAGCCCATCTTGGTTTCCATCCTAAGAGATGGGTCATCCAAATTCAGGAAATGTTAATCCCCTCTGGAAACATCCTCACAGACACAAAGTGTGCTTTACTAATCTCCCAGTCTCTCATCAATCCAATTAAGTTCACAATCAAGATTAACAACTGCACCTATTCTCAAAAAGTACTGAGAAGATAGTAAAGGATAATGCAACAACATAAAACTGAAACACAAAGTGTTCACTGGTTCACATGACTAAATTATATCTATTAGATACACATGAAGAGATATAAGCATAAACACATACATGAAAATTAAGGCTTATATTTGTGACTAAAAAGTGAATACATAAGGAAGTAGAGCACATATGGAGTGCATAGCCCCAAAAACAAATATATTGCCTAATATATGCATTGTTCTTGATAGATACAAGTAGCAAACATCAATGTCTCAGACCTCCACAGCAGGAGTACAGGTCTGACAGAATGTCAGCAAACTCTGACTGTAATGTTTAGAAAAATATATTTGCTGTTCTTCGTGTTGTTGTTGTTAGCTGTCATCGTGTGCAATTCATAGCGACCTTATGTACAGCAGAATGAAACACTCCCCAATTCTGTTCCAGGCATAAAATCTTTATTAGGTATAAGCCATCATTGCAGACACTGAGTCAATCCATCTAGTCAAGGGTTTCCTTTTTTTGTTGAATGGTCACTCTCCCAAACATGATGTCCTTCTTCAGGGATTGGTTCCTCCTGACATGTCCAAAATATGTAAGCTGCAGTCTAGCCATTGTTGCTTCCAAGGAGCACACAGGTTTCACTTCTAGGACAAATATGTTGGTTCTTTTTGCCATCCATGATATATTCATTATTCATCTCTGGCACTATAATTGTAAACTATCAATTCTTCTTCTGCATCTCTTATTCAGTGTTGTTGTTAGGTGCTGTCGAGTTGCATCCAACTCATTGTGACCCTCATAGAGTTTCCAATGGCTGCTGTTTCAGGATTGCCTCAGGAGTGGATTGCCACATCCTTCTCCCATTCACAACCATATTATGTGACTGAAAATACCATGGAATGAGTCAGACACACCTTCCTCTTCAGTGTGACATCTTTATTTTTCAACATTTTCAAGAGATCTTTGGCAACAGCTTTTCCCAAGGCAATGCATCTTTTGATGTCTTGACTGCTACTTCCATGAGTGTTGATTATAGAATGAAGTAAAGCAAAATAGTGGAAAACCTCAATATTTTCAACATATTTCATGATGTTCCATACTGCCTCAGTTCTAAGGATTTATGTTTTGTTGATACTCAGGCACAATCCATAATGAAGGCTGTGTTCTTTGATTTTAATCAGTAAGTGTTTCAAATCCTCTTCACATTCAGCAAGCAGAATTGTGTCATCTGCATAATGCTGATTGTTAATGAATCTTCCTCTAATTCTGATGTCACATTTTTCTTCACAAAGGCCAGGTTCTCCAATTATTAACTCAGCATAGAGATTGAAGAGGTATGGTGAAATAATATAGCTCTGACACACATCTTTCTCAACTTTTACCAGGAAAAGTTTCTTTGTTCTGTTACAATGACTGCTTCCTGGTCCATGTATATATTCCTCATGAGTACAGTTAAGTTCTCTGATATTCCCATTCTTCAAAGTGTTATCCATAATTTGTTATGATCCACACAATCAAATGCCTTTGCACAGTCAATGAAACAAAGATAGACATCTTTCTGGTATTCTCTGCTTTCAGCTAATATCAATGTGACATCAACAGTAGCATCCCTGGTTCCACGCCCTCTTCTGTATCCAGCTTGATTATCTAGAATTTTCCTGTCTATATACTGCTGCGGTTGTTTTTCAGTGATTGTTAGCAAAATTTTGCTTGTGTGTGATATTAATGATATCATTGAATAGCTTCAACATTCAGTTACACGCCCTTTCTTTGAATTGGCACGCATATAAGTCTCTTCCAATCAGTGGGCCATGTAGCTGGCTTCTACATCTCTTGGCATGAACAAATTAGCACTTCCAGTGCCGCATCTGTTCAAATATCTCTATTGGTATTCCGTCAATTCCTGAAGCCTTGTTTCCCCAATTCCCTTCATGTCAGCTTCCACTTCTTTCATTATCATTGGTTCCTGATCCTATGCAAGTTCTTGAAGTGGTTGATAATCCACCAATTCTTTTTGGCATAATGACTCTGTGTATTCCTTCTATCTTTTTTTTTATGTTTCCCGCATCCTTTATATGTTCCCTGTAGAATCCTTCACTATTGCCATTACTCGAGTCTTGAATATTTCTTCATTTCCTTTAGCTTGAGAACACAGAGTATATTCTTCCCTTTTAGTTTTCTATCTCCAGCTCTTTCCACGTGTCATTATAATTGATTTTGTCTTCTCAAGCTGTCCTTTGAAATCTTTTGTCGAATTCTGTAACTTCATCATGTCTTCCTTTTACTTTAGTTGCTTGCCATTCAACGGCAAGTTTCTGAGTCTCTTTTAACGTGTAAACTGGTCTTTTCTTTTTTCCTGTCTTTTTAATAATCGTTTGCTATCTTCTTCAATGATGTATTTCATATCATGCCACAACTGGACTAGTCTTCTGTCATTAATCTATAATGCATTAAACCTGTTCCTGAGTTGGTTTCAGAATTCAGGTGGGATAAACTCAAGGTCATACCTTGGCCCTCATACACTTGTCCTAATTTTCTTCAGTTTCAACTTGAACCTGGATATGAGCAGTTGATGATCACATCCACAATCAACACCTGGGTCTGTTATGACATTTGATATTGGGCTTTTGCAGCATCTCTTTCCACAAATGTAGTCAATTTGGTTCCTGTGTGTTCCATCTGGTGAATTCCATGTGTATAGTCACCATTTATGTTCATGAAAAATGTATTTGCAATGCAAAGGTCTTTCATGTGACAAAATTCTATCATGTGATCTCCAGCATCCTTTCTGTCACCAAGGACATATTTTCCAACTACTGAGCCTTCCTCTTTGTTCCCAGTTTTTGTGTTCTAGTCACCAATAATTACCAGTACAAGTTGATTGCATGATTGATCTATTTCAGATTGCAAGACTTGTTAAAAATCATTTTTATCTTCATTTGTGGCCTTAGTAGTGGGGGTGTAAATTTGAATATTAGTCACATTAACTGGCCTTCCTTGTAGGCATATGGGTATTATTCTATCACTGACAGCATTTTGTTTCAGGGAAGAATCTTGAGATGTCTCTTTTGATGATGAATATAACTATTTCTTTTTAATTTTTCATCGGGTATTATAGACCATGTGATTATCTGACTGATAATGGCCCATTCTAGTCCATTTTAGCTCACTGATGCTTAGAATGTTGATATTTATGTGTTCCATTTCCCTTTTGATGATTTCTAATTTTCTTAGATTCATACTATGTACATTCCATATTCCAGTTACTTATAGATGTTTGTAGTTGTTCCTACTCATTTTGAGTCATGTCACTGCAACAAATTGAGGTCCCTGTGATTCTACTCCATGTTCATTAAGGTAGACTCTACTTTCAGTTGGTAGAGTGGTGCTCTGAACTCTCTGAGGCCATGGATTCAATATCCAGTACCACAAAAATGAGACAATCCACTCCTGAAGCAATGTCAAATCAATCAGTCATTGAAAACCCCATGTATAACAGACAAGCACTGACATAGTGCTGGGCCTGGCACAGTATAAGGCAGTGTTTCACTCTGTTGTGCACAGGGTCCCTATGAGTCAGACATGACTCAACAGCACCTAGAAACAACTACTTTGAGGAGACAATTCTTCTCTAGTCATCTTTTGAATACCTTCCAACCTGGGGGACTCATTTTCTGGCACTATATCTTACAGTATTTATCTTCTATTCATAATTTTCAATGGCTGATTGATTGTAGAGTGGGCTGCCTGTTCCTATTCCCTTGTCTGTCTTAGTCTGGAAGTTCAGCTAAAACCTGTCTGCCCTTGATGACCTTGGTGGTACCTATAATACCGGTAGCACAACTTTCAGCATCACAGCAACAAACAAGACCACACAGTATGGCAAACTGACAAACATGAGTATACTTGGAGGCTAAGTAAATGGGTAAGAAGGAACATAAGATATTTTCCCTTATATATATATATATTTTTTTTTTGAAAATAAATTCTAAATACTATCTGCTGTAGTTTGGATATGGTTTAAGTCTGTTCCCCAATGTTTCATATTCTGGAAGTGTGGTCCTCAGTGGGTCATTGTTGAGGTGAGGGAGCCCTTCATGATGTAGCCTAGTGAGAAGTAATTAGGTAATGGGAGTTGAATCCTCAGAAAGAATTAATTCTGGTCTCATGGTATGGATAGTTTCCAAGAGAAACTTCGTATCAAAGATTGAGACTAATCTCTTTTGCTTCTTCCTTTCTACTGCTTGTCTTCATAAGACCCTAACCAGAGTCAAGTAAATGCTAGTGTCATGCTCTTGGATATTCAGAATGTGGAGCTAAATAAACGTTCTTTATAAAGTACCCAGCCTCAACTGTTTTGTTATAGCAACAGAAAAGCAGAATAAGACAGTATCATTTAAGAACATTTCAACTAGATTTATTTTAGAAGGAGATTTTTCTCAAACAAAAGTTAGAAAAGAATGCTGTATTTATTACTGAAATGGGCCTAATTTTCCTGTGGAGAAATTATTTTTACAATATACCTATACCTATATGAAATCATACTCAGCAGGAATTATTTCTACAATTGTCCCTTCCCTTGGGTCATTTAAATGGTTTAAATTCCATTTAGATATTAGTCCTACAGAAACACCATAATTACCAAAGATAAATGCCTCATCTACTTTCAAATCTTCATTAAAATTAGCTTTGTTATTTTTGTGGTGCCCAATAGCATAGCTATTAGAGTTAAAAGACTGTCAGCATTTCCATTTACAAACTCTGTTTTTTAGGGTTCATTATCTCTTCTGTTTTGAATTGCATTAGCCTGAAAATTAGCTGTCAGCATGAATATGTATTATATTACCCAAACTCTATGTACACATCAGTTTGGCAATATAGAAGGCAGAGATCAGTAACCTCTTTCCTCCCTCTTCATAAAATTCTAAAGGTGTGTTGACTGCTTGATTATCTCATAGCCAGGCATGAACTGAGCCTTTTAATCGTGAACTTTCTCAGAGAATTGGTCCCAAAACTGACCTAATCATTTTGATTTTTAAAAATTTATGAAGAAGTTAAATTGAATATGTACTGTACTTGCTATTAAATATACAATGCATTTTAAAGCTTCTGGACCAAATTACAGTCCCACATAATTAGAGACCTAGGAGAGCTACATTTTGGGAACAAGTAAAGGATCTCTGATTTGAGCTATTTCAACCAAAGAATAAAAGCAAAGTAAATCACAGCAAGTGTCATTCTGTTCATTTTGTTAGAGCCATTTCTTCAATTTCAAGTGCGCAATGACAGGAAGTGATGGGACAATCAAAACAGAAGCAGCAGTTGCAAGACATGTGAAAAGGTATAAAAAGCATCTGGAATATCATGCCATGAGATGGCCCCTTCTGTCCAGAGTAGAAGCTATTGAGGTAATTTGGTTTCTTGTTCTCTCAATCTTTCTTTCACAAATTCCCTCCTTACTTACTTAATTCCTGTTTCAATACCAAACATTTTCAAATATCATTGAATTTATTAGAAAACATACCTGATCTCCCTATTTGCATTAAAGAAAACCTTGGAATTGAAAGAAGGAAAAAGTTAACATAGCAATGAAAGAACAAGCCCTTGTTCTATATTTAAATAGAACATGTTCTCATAGTATCTGTCAGAAATAAGTTATAATCTGCACATTATTACCATGACCATAGGCTACTGATACTAATATAAGAAAAGTACTGTCTCAAAGGAAATATTTGAGTGAAAGAATTGTATCCTGACCTATTTGTAAAGGGAATGAAAATCAATGTAAAAATTAAAGAAGGGAAGAAATGAGTATTGTCACTATTTTTGCTACAAAATATGCCTATGTATTCAGAAGAGAGCTAGGATAAACAGTGACTTAATGTCCAGAGAGAGGAAAAAACATGAAAAGCACTATTTAAAAACTCCACACACAATAAACCACCAAGAAGTCTGATTTTTCCCACCCTAGAAATAGTAGCTTATTTGAGGAAAAAAAATACTTTTGTGACATAATAAGGCATTAGATAATTTGATAATTTGATAATTCATAGCTGAAGAAAGATCCTATGGAATTTCTAATCTTTTTAAAATATTAAAAAATGCCTGATCTTATTCTTTCACTTAAATTATTCATTTTCCCAATAGAACTCTGTTGCATGGTGGTTATTTCTTAAGATTCAATATTGTTGTTGTTGTTGTGTGTTGTTAGGTGCCATCGAGTCGGTATCCGACTCATAGCGACCCTCATAGGGTTTTCAATGGTTGACTGTTTCGGGATTGCCTTGGGAGTGGATTGCCAGGCCCTGCTCCCATTTTTGCGGTCCTGGGAATTGAACTTGGGACCTCAGAGACTGCAGTGCAGCGCTCTACCAACTGAGCTAAATCCCAGCCCCCGATTCAGTATTACCTAATGCTTATCATTTACTATAGTTATGCTCACTTGTTAGAGTGCTATACCTCACCATCTCAGGACCCAGCTTTGATCAGCAGCACCACAAAAAAACAGGAGAGGGACGTGAAAATCCACTCCCAAAGCAAACCTGAAACAACTAGTCATTGGAAACGCTGTGAGAGTTTCTATGAGCCAGACCCAACTTGGTAGCAACTAACAATAATCCATGAAAAACTTTGAGATCTTCATTATTACAATTTTTTCTTCTGTATTTGAGTTACATTTATAGCATCATCCAAACAATTTGTAATAGATCTTTTATTTTTCCTCAATTTCAAATGGACAGAATGACATTTCTAAATAATTCAAGCTCATATGCAAATTTATTTAGCCATCAATTCCAATGCTGATCCCCAAGAGTATATGTTCCCAACACTGTACTCTCAAGACCTTGCATAAAAAGAAGGAGAAGATAACAGTTGCTGTAATTAAGCAATACTGGGGTAGTAGTATATATATATACTACTGGAATAGTAGTATATATATATACTACTGGAATAGTAGTATATATCAGTTCTTTCTTATTCATTTGTTGGTTTTGAAGCAAGGTTTTATTGTGTAGTCCAAGCTGACCTGAAATTCCCTATCCTTCTGCCTCAGCCACCCTCCTGAGAACTGGGATTACAAGTATGCACCACAAGTGACAGTTTTTTTTTTTCAACAAAATATGAATACACAGAAGTCAGATATATTTTGGTATATTTTTCAAAACATGGGAAACATTTTAACTGATAGTGTTAATTCTCCATTGTTGAAGGCAAAATAGTATTTTCCTAAGCCTTGACATATAATAACAAAATTAATGAAGGGAAAAGTAAGAACAAGAAAGGAAATGTAGAATAAGAGGGTCTATGATACATAGTATAGTTTTGATGAATATTTGCTGGATATATGAAAGATTTGATTAGTAATTATTAAGGCTAACATTTATTTTACACTATGTGACTTACATTTTAAGGTGTTATGCATATATTAGCCCTGTTATATTATCCCCATTTAATAGTTGAACAACGAGTGGAAATACAGAATTTAATCCTGTAATCCAACAACATACAGCTATTAAGCCATAGAGCAAAGATTTAAAATTTGGCAGTCAATTTTTCAGCAGTCTCCTTAATTTATCTTTATGATATTTTTGTATATAAGACCTATTAATATTGGATATTCTTTACTTTTCAACACCTTAAAGTGTTTTTTTGCAACAGCTTTTCCCAATGCAATAAGTCTTTTGAATTCTTGACTGCTGCTTCCATGGGTATTGATTGTTGAACAAAGTAAAACAAAATCTTGGACAATCTCAACCTTCTTTCTATTTACCATGAAATTGCTTACTGACCCAGCTGTAAGAATTTTGTTGTTGTTGATGTTGAGGGGAAATCCATCCTGAAAGCTCTGTTCTTTGACCTTCATCAGTAAATGTTTCAAATCCACTTCACTTTCAGTAAGTAATGCCATGATATTTTCAGGCGCGTCCTATGTTGTGAAAGTTGGACAGTAAGTAAGGGAGAGAAGAGAATTGATGATTTTGAATTATGGTATTGGGGATGAATATTGAATATAACGTAGACCATCAAAAGAGTCAATATATCCATCCTAGAAAAAGTACAGCCAGAGTGCTATTTGTAAGCAAGGATGGCTACACTGCATCTTGCATATTTTAGACATGTTGTTAGGGGGGTCCAATCCCTGGAGAAGGGCATCATGTTTGGGAGAGTGGTAGGTCTGCAAAATAAAAGACCTTCAACTAGATGGATTAACACAGTGGCTGAAACAATAGGGTTAAACATAAAATGATCATGTGCATGACACTGTGTTGAATAGTGTTTTGTTCTGTTGTACATAGGGTCTCTATGAGTTGGACCTTACTCGATGGCACCTGACAGCCACAACAACAAAAGAACAAGAATGTTAGATATTAGCATATATATTTCTCAATTTCTTATTTAATATTTTATTTTATTTTATTTTATTTTACTTGTGTATCTATTTTTTTGTAGTAGTGGGGTATTGAATGCAGGGCCTCACACATGCTTTGCAAGCACTCCACCACTGAGCTGCACTCACAGCCCATTTTTTACTTTAAAAAGTAAAACTACTTTTAAAAGTAAGACATAATCTTGATAAATTATGCAGGACCCCTGGCCTCAAACTTGTGATCCTCTTGCCTCTGCCTCTCAGGTTTCTGTGATTACAGACATGTGACACTGCTCCTGGCTTTTCTCAATTTCTTTATTGTTAATTGAATAATAACTTGTTACTGAATAAAAAGATTTTCAAATATGGAATTACTTTTTTATTTCTGATTCTACTTGTGAAAATATGAGTACCTTATTATGTCACTCTCAGGAGATATAGGTCTTATCTAAAATTTTGTGCAAAATTTCAGCAAAAATTACACACATTTCTCTGGTGGTAGTCTGAAATCTCTGCCTATATTTGGCATGTAGAAGAGAAGTTGGTCCTTAGCGCTACCTTCTAGAACATTCTTGTCTATCCAAGTAGTTAATAATATAATAAAAAATTATATCATGTTTTTGTTAAAATATAAAAGCAATCAAAATCATCATATTCTGATTTGTGATTACTCCTTTCCTTTCATCATTTATATGCTGCACTAACATCTATATTGGTATTTATTAGTGAATTTGTTATTTGTAATAAATAATACATGTAAAAATAATTACTAATCTGTTAAAACACCTGTGCTAAAAATCCAAAGAGCATTCTAATGCTGAACTGACAGATAACAAGTACATAATCAAGCATTTGCACTATCATATAAAAACTTAAATTGTTTCATGCAGGAGAAATTCTACTTGATATCACTAATTTTACG
Source organism: Pedetes capensis (assembly GCA_007922755.1). NCBI lineage: Eukaryota > Metazoa > Chordata > Mammalia > Rodentia > Pedetidae > Pedetes > Pedetes capensis. The sequence goes on along the minus strand of VMDO01009260.1, from coordinate 41,567 downwards.
GATTGTTTTGTATTGTCATGTTTCTACTTCTGAAATATAATACAGAACTCCACATTTATAGCCAAGTGCCAGTGCTTTTCTTAGGAAAGTAGTGTCTAATTCAAATAACATAAGGATATGTTGTTGTTAGGTGCCATGGAGTTGGATCCAACTTATAGTGACCCTAAGTACAAAAGAATGAAACACTACCCAACATTGTGCCATGAACATGATCTTTGTTGTGTTTCAGTCCATTGCTACAGCCATTATGCTTCTTCTTATTTTGAGTCATTTTATTAAGCGCTGATTTAATTGTTTTAACTTAGTTAAATACAACAACTTTATGAGGTAGGAATTTTATCAAGGCTGAGATTAGGGTGAGGTGAGGGCAGGAGTTGTGTAAGGACAGGGTCAGATCTTATCTTTATATAAAATTTTGATAATTTTTTCATCAATATTTTGCATTAATTTCAATTTGAAAATATTTTTGTTAAAATATTTCCTATCTATGTTAACATCTTTTGGCGCCCACCTCTAAATTTGCACACAAATCAACCCAAATTCCAGCACTGTATTTTATTGTCTACCTTTTACTAAAGCAGAAATTGGGAAGTAAATGTCTTAAGAGACTTGCCCACACTCCCACTGACATTAAGTGACAGAACTAAACATTCCTTTAAAGATTAGGTGGCATTTACATTCAGGTTGTTAATTTTGCCTTTCATTTGTTCTACCTTATATTGTCTCTATATAAAAATACTGGTAACTGAGTTTTGATCAAAATAATGCTGAAGACATACCGTAACTCCATTATCTCTGTACTTTTTATCTTATTATACTTCCATCTTTCTAGCTTAAAATGTCTTCACAGTGTATCAAGAAAGAATATAGATAAAAAAATAAATTTAATTTTGTTGTTGTTGTTACGTGCTATTGAGTCAGGTCCAAATCATAGCAACCTATAGACAGCAAAATGAAACCCTCCCAGACACTGTGCCATGCCAGACACTATATCATTGCTTCTCTGCTATTTATAGGGTTTACAATGGCTGACTGCTTTTTGAGAGTGGGATGGCAGGTCCTTCTCCCAAGCCTATAGCATCTGACATTCCCAGGTAGTCTCCCATCCAAGTAATAAGCAGGCCTGACCCTGCTTAGCTTCCCAAATCTGATGGGATCAGATACTATGGTGGTAAGGCTGCAAGCAAGATTAAGTTTAGGACTTGTAAAATTGTGTTTATCACCAAATATATCAGATATAATTAATTATAAAAACAAAAGGAAACAAAAAATAAATGAAAAGATAGAGCAGAGGTGAGGCATTTGGCAATATCTTACCCTGGCTTTCCTTAAAGGAGATTATTCTTAACAGGATAGGAATATAGCTGGATGTATGGTCTCTGATACAAGAAATTCTGCAATAAAGGCAGATTGTTGTTGTTTGTTGTTGTTAGGTGCCATTGAGTCATGTCTGACTCATAGCGACCTTCATAGGATTTTCAATGGCTGATTGTTTTGGGATTGCCTTGGGAGTGAATTGCCATGTCCTTCTCCCATAAAGGCAGATTACACACTGAAAAAAGAATGTTGAATTGGGTGGGATAAATTGACCCATCTCATTAGAATCTTAGAACATTTATCTAATATTTGGGCTGGGATTTAGCTCAGTGGGTAGAGTGCTGCACTGCAGTCTCTGAGGGCCCGAGTTCAATTCCCAGCACCGCAAAAATGGGAGAAGGACCTGATAATCCACTCCCAAGGCAATCTCGAAGCACTCAGCCATTGAAAACCTTATGAGGGTCTCTATGAGTTGGATACCGACTCTACGGCACCTAATAACAACAATCTAATATTTGTTGTAAATACAAACATATTCATTTCATAAGCTCATGTGCTCTCAACATTTTCTGAAAATTTACCTTAAAAGTTGGCTGAGGAATGCCCATTTTATAATTCCTCCTCTGAAATGTAGATATGATATCTGTGGCTGAAGTAGCCATTTCGGACCATAAAATGAACTTGGGAAAGGCAGAAAGGCCATGCTTGCAGGAAAAAAAAAGTGTGGAAGAGAATTACCATAGCACTTAGAGACTTCAGGTAAAGCAAAAGGAAAACATGAGGAAGTTAGAGAAATAAACAGTTGATTTCAAAGGGTAGCATGAAAATAAAAAAAAATTATAATGACATGCAAAGAGCTGGAGTTAAAAAACTAAAAGGGAAGGACACATTCTGTTTTTCTCAAAATTAAAGAACTGAAGAAAAATCAATCCTCAAGTGGTATAATGAAGAATTCTACAGAAAAAAATTAAATGATGCAGGAAACATCAAAAGAAAATGGAAAAATAGACACATGCATTATATTTAAAATAATTAGATAACCATTTCAAGAGGTTGCACTTGATCAGGAACCAATGGTATTGAAGGAAGAAGTGAAAGCTGCCTTGAAGGCATTAATGAAATTCAAGGACTCAGGAATTGATGGAATACCAATAGAGATGTTTCAACAAAGAGATGCAGCACTGGAGGTGTTTACTTGTTTATGCCAAGGGATTTAGAAAACAACTACTTGGCAAACTGTCTGGAAGAGATCCATATTTGTGCCTATTCCAAAGAAATGAGATCCAATCAAATATGAAAATTATCAAAAAATATCATTAGTATCACAAACAAGTAAAATTTTGCTAAAGATTTTTCAAAATTGACTGCAACAGTATGTTTACAGGGAACTGTGTGTGGAAAAATCAAGCTGGGTTCAGAAGATAGTGTAGAACTGGGGATATTATTGGTGATGTCAAATAGTTATTAGCTGTAAGTAGAGAATACCAGAAAGATATCTGGCTATGTTTTATTGATTATGCAATAACATTTGACTGTGTGGATCACAACAACACAACAACATTGAGACTAATGGAATGCCATAGCAGTTAATTGTACTTATGAGGAATCTGTACATGGACCAGGAGGCAGTTGTTTGAAAAGAATAAGGAAATTCTCCTTGGTTAAAGTCAAGAAAGGTATGTCAGGGCTGTATCGTTTCACCATATCTCTTTAATCTCTATGTTGAGCAGATAATCCTAGAGACTGAACTTTATAAAGAAGAACATGGTATCAAGATTGGAGGAAGAATCACTAACAACCTGAGTTGTGCAGATGACACAACTCTGATTCCTGAAAGTAAAGAGGATTTGAAATATTTACGGATGAAGATCAAAGAGCATACCCTTCATTATGGATTGTGCCTCAATATCAGCAAAACAAAAATCCTTACAACTGGGTCAGCAGGCAACTTCACAATAAATAAAGAGTGATGCCGACAATTTTCTTTAGTTGATTCTACAATCAACACCCATGGAAGCAGCAGTCAAGAAATCAAGAGATGCATTGCATTGGGAAAAGTTGTTGCAAAAGACCTCTTTAAAATGCTGAAAAGATGTCACATTTAATATGAAGGTGCACCTGACTCATGCCATGATAGTTTTAGTCACACCATATGGTTGTGAAAGCTGGATGGTGAACAAGAGACAGGAAAAGGATTGATGTTTTTAAATTATGTTGTTGGAGAGAAATATTGAATATAATATGGACTGCCAAAAAAACCAAGAGATCTGTCCTAGAAGAAGTGAAACCAATGTACTCCTTGGAAGGAAGGCTGGCTGGACTACATCTTACACGTATTTTGGACATGTTGTCAGAGGATCCCTGGAGAAGAACATCATATTTGGGAGAGTGGCCATTCAATGAAAAAGAAGGACCCTGACTTTGATGGATTGACACAGTGGGTGCAAAAATATCATAAACATTAAAAAGATTGTGTTTATGGCACCACAAGAGGGAATGTTTTGTTCTGTTGTATATTGGGTCACTATGATTCTGGCTCAACTCAATGGCACATAACAATAACAACAAATCAATAAAAATATGCCTTTCAGGCACAGATGTGTATCTCCTTACTATGTCTATTCAGTGGCTTCCAATATTCCAAACAGAATCTATATTTTCCTGTGTCATAGCTGCAAAAACACTATTCTTTAAAGATCTGTTACATTGCCTTCACCACTACAGTCCTTGAGAAACAACATGTGAATCATTCTTTTGAAGCCCCATATCATAATCCCAGGCACACATAAAGCTATCAATAAGGACTAACTAGACTGAAGAATTCCAGAAAGTTCCTTATCTGTTTTTACATGTCAAGTGTCACTCAGATTAACACCAAGTAAAATAGACTAGAAAGATAATTTTCCAAATAACTTTCCCTTAAATCATCCAAGTGACTGAGACCAATCTGCTACGTAAGGCATGAAACAACCAAGTAAAAATTCATTTTGTACCTGATTTTACCATCTCAATGCCAATATTATTCTTACCATGTGGTATTGATTTCATAGTGTCACCTCACACAATGTCTTGGCCCAGAAATTCCTTTTACATCTTATCAATCATCTCACAAATATCCTTACACTTAGAAATAAGAGCAATGATAATGCACTAAAAGCATTACAATTCCTGAACAATGGATATGAAAAGGGGAGGGGAAATAAAATACCATTAACATTCTGTAACTGAAATCAATTTAGCATATTTTAATGCTCAGAATATTTTGTTCCCATTCAAATGAAAATTCCTCAAAATATGCTGTCTCCATTTGCAGAACAAATCATTATGGAGAAGTGTATGATATCTATTCATATCTAGCATATATTTTGAATTTCAAGATGTGTCAGAATGAATGCATTTTGTTTCTTTCTTTTTATAAATTATTTTATAATGTTAAATCAAGTTTGAACTATGAGGATCGTATGAATATCTTTGTATTGCCTAATAAATTATGCTGGCTGAGTTTATTCTTAAATTATTTTAATAAGAAACCTAAATGGAAATGAATCGTATGCTTGCACTATTGCTGCCGAAATGAGTTTGCATAAAAATAATGTGTATTAATATTATGTAGAAAGACCTTTAGGATGTAAAGAATGTGGTTATAGTACTTATGAAAAGAATAATTTTCTGAGTTAAATTTTAGGAGCAGTAATATATTCTTTAATTCTCTTATATTCAATACTAGCATATTAAAAATTCCCAAATGAAAATGCTCATAATAAAATATTGCATTTTGATGAATACGCCAGTCTTTCACAGCCCTTTTTGTCAACTCTTCTTCATCTCTTAAATGTAGATTCAGTCCTCCTTATGGTCTTCCTGGCTTTTTTCTCTGACTTTTGGATTTACCACCCACCTCTTTCCATGGGAGAACTCTGTGTAGTACTGTAATAAAAGATTAGACAAGTTGTCAGATCATGTGAGTTACTTTCTTTATTACATTGTGTGACAACTTTTTCAAATTTGCAAACTTCAATTTTCTATAATATAAAACAATTTCCACTTATATCATTTTATGAACATTTTGTTTATTAGTATATCTGAAAAGTCTATACTTAATAGTCATTAAGGGTTGGGATTTAGCTCAGTTGGTGGAGCACTGTGCTGCAGTCTCTGAGGTCCTGAATTCAATTCCCAGCACTGCAAAAATGGGAGCACCACCTGGCAATCCACTCCCAAGGCAATCCCGAAACAGTCTGCCATTGAAAATCCTGTGAGGGTCGCTATGAGTCGGATACCGACTCGAAGGCACCTAACAATAATAAAAATAGTCATTAGTAAGAGAGCAGGCACTTCTGAGTAGGCAGATTAAGAGTTAATTTTACTGTTAATTTTACTAAGCTTTTGTTGAAAAATTCAGTGGAATGCCCTCACGCCTCAGTGGTAGAGTGCTTGCCTAGCATACATGAAATGTTTGATCACTTGAACAAATAAAAAACAAAAAAAAAAAAAAGGAAAAAATAAGAAGGAAAATAAATCCAGTGGCAAAAGTAATGATGGTCTCTCATGGTCAAAAACTTGTGTCTGTGTGATCTCACAGAAGATGGCAGCATATGAAGCTTCAGTAATTGGTCCTTCCATGGAAACAACTAGCAAGAGGCATTGTGGATGTTGTTCTGTGCTATAGAGTTGGGTCCAACTCAGGGTGAACCTATGTATAGTAGAAAGAAACATTCCCCATCACTGTGCTATGCACATGGTCTTTTATGCCAAAGCCCATTTTTGGCAAGAAGTATTTTGCAACTTTGGAACTGACTCAAACACTTGTCACATTTTGGAGAAAACTTGTTGGAGAGTCTGTTAACATTCAGTGAATTTCAGTGTTTTTTCAAAGAAGCTACCATTCACCAGCCTCCCAGCAGGTAGCTATGGGGGAGGTGCAATGTCATCATGCAGTTTCCTGTTGCCTGAATGGACAATAAAATAGTGCTCCCTCAAAATTAAAAGTGAGTATTTTTTATCTGTCCAATGAGTTACAGATGTACTCACAGAGGCTAGCCATTGTTTCTACCTCACTGAACTGAAGTAGCTTCCTAGGTGACAGCTGAAAAAGAAATATAAAGACATAAAACACTTCTTTTTTTAGGATTCTAACGCTCAAGGAGATTTCTGTCAGGTTACTGGCTGTCACGGTGATAACTGAATAGAGATTTCAGTGACCACACTTAACAAGGAATATAGTCTTTATAAAAATAGTTTAGAAAGTTACCAAACACATAGACAATTGCAATCCTTAATAAGAACAATAAAAAAATAAGAATCCCTGAGAACTAGGGAAAATCTGATATTTAAAATTAGCACATTACAATATCCAGAATGCTAATTATCCACAAAATATTACAGAGTATAACATTTTATGGTTTGAATCTAAAGTGTCCCTAAAAGTCAGATGTTTAAATAGTCTATATCCAAACAAAAATCATTTAAATTCTCCTAGTTCACTTAATACAAATCCAGATTTCAAGAGTGCTGATTGAAGATTTAAATAGATGGCCTCATACTCTGCTTGGAGGGTAAATTAAAAAAAAAAAAAAACTTTGGAAAAAATAACTAGAAAATAATATATAAAAAGACAGGACCCCAGGATATAATTACTAAGGCTTTTTATTTTAGTAATCAAACTCTAGGATTTTCACCTAAAAATAAAAATCAGAAATATAAAAAAACAGTTGAATAAAAGATACATAAGAGTGTTATTTATGAGAGAAATAATTTATAACTTATAAATTATAAATGACTTTTTGGAATAGTTGAGAAAATTGTGGTTAATTGTGTGATACAATAGGAAACTATGAAAAATATATTTTAAAAGAGTATTTATGGCCAGGTGCAGTGGCTTGTGCCTGTAATCTCAGAGATTTAGAAGGCAGAGGCAAGAGGATCACAACTTCAAAACCAGAGGCAGCCTGTGCAATTTTGCAAGACCCTATCTCAAGATAAAATAATAATAATAATAATGGGTTGGGGGTGCAGCTCAGTGGTAGGGCACTTGCAAAGTATGTATGAGGTCCTGGGTTCAAACTTTAAGTACCACAAAAAAACAATTAAAAATAAGTGTAAGATTATTTATGAAAATAATATTATACAAAATATATAAATGTACAAGATTTGACTTTAAAAATATACAGCATCCCTATAATAATTCAAATTCTAGTTAAAAATGAATGAGATTTTGACCAAATAAAATTGCAGAAAATGAATAAAAGCCAACCACATGAATTTCTAAGTAGTACTATAAAATGTTTTGTTTACCATGACATCATGTACTTCAAAAATATTTTATGATGACTATTATTTTTATGATCAGAAAATAATAATTAACATTTTCAAAATAAACCTAAAAACAGGTTTCTGCCAACCAGTAACTGAAAAGTAGCTTATATCAAACTAACCTTCCTGCTGAGAAATAATAAGATCTCTAGACAAAATATTAAAAATAATTAGTTAAGGCACTCTAGAATGAATAATAGCAGGCAAATTCTAGAAGAGAGAAAATGGTTGGAAGCTGGAAAACATAGGGGGCAAAATTTACAATGACATAACTTGCTTATGAAAACACTTCCTGGTGCATATGACTACCAGATAGAACTCAAATTGTTGTTAGTTGCCTTTGAATCAGGTGAAACACTCCTCGTTATGTGTCAGGCACATGATCTTTCTTATGTTTAAGTCCATTGTGGCAGACACTGTGTCAATCTATCCAGTTAAAGATTTTCCTTTTTTGTTTATCTGCCACTCTCCCAAACATCATGTCCTTCTCCAGGGATTGGTCCCTCCTGACCACATGTCCAAGATACTTAAAGCACAGATTAGCCATCCTTGCTTCCAAGGAGCACAGTGGTTGCACTTCTTCTGTTGATTCTTTTGAAAGTTATGGTATATTCAAAATACTTAAGAAAACAAGTAACCTAATACACAAATGGGCATAGGAACTGAATAGACAGTTCATATATGCATTAATGCATATATGAAGAGGCCCATAAAGCCATGAAACACATGAAAAAATGTTCAATATCCCTAGACATTAGGGAAATGCAAATTAAAACAACTCTGAGATTCCACCTCACACTAGTAAGAATGGCCAAGATCAATAAAACAAGTAACAACCAATGCTGACAAGTTTGCTGAGAAAAGGGAACACTCTTACACTGCTGGTGGAGCTGTAATTGGTCCAACCACTTTGGAAATCAATATAGAGGTATCTGAAAAAAACTAAAAATTGATCTACCATATGATACAGCTATAAAACTATTGGGAATATACCCAAAGGGAGATGTGTCATCATATCACAGAGACACCTGCATCTCCATGTTCAATGCAGCACTTTTCACAATAGCAAGGATATAGAATCAACCAAAAGGCTGATCAACAGAAAAATGGATAAAAAACTATGGTACATATACACAATGGAATACTACTCAGCAATAAAAAAAGGAAATAATGCCATTTGCAGCAAAATGGATGGAATTAGAGAAAATTATTTTAAGTGAACAAACACAAACTCAGAAAGAGAAATGTCACATGTTCTCACTTATATGTGGGAGCTGAATCAAAATTATAAGGAAAAAATCCTATGCAGAGGTCAGAACTTAAAAAAAAAAAAGCTAAAGTTGGCCTAGAGGAGAGGAGGCAATTTGGAGAATGCGAAAGAAGGAGGGAGAGATCTAGCAAAAGGTGGAAATCCTGGGAGAGGAGAAGGGGGAGAGAAGGAACAAGGAGGAATGAGGAATGGGGGAGGAGGTGACCTCAGGGTGAGCAGCCCAACTTTATTAGTCCTGGAAATAATTATAATAATACCAATAATACCAAAGAATGTTGTTAATATAGATGGGCTAGAAAATTCATGGAATAATACTGACAATGTAAATAGAAATTTCACTACAGAAAATGTTTCAATCTTAAACAGAATTGAAAACCAAGGATATATACAAAAATATTACCATAAAAAGACAAGCAAATGGAAGAGACATCTTTGGTAGGGATTTGGGATGGGGGGAGAAAGTGCACGAGGGTAAGGGGGAACTTATCTGTGTAATGTACAACAAAATGCATATATGGAAATGTCACAATGAAAAGCATGTCAGAATGTATCACATTAAAGTGTACATTAAAATTTTTCAAAAAAATAGAAAGTTATGGTATATTCAATATTCATGTCCAACACCATAATTCAAAAGCATCAGTCCTTTCCTGCCTCCCTTATTCAATGTGCAGCTTTCACAACCATACAATGAGATTGAAAATACCATGGCATGAAACAGTCACAGTTTTGCCTTCAATGTGACATTTTTACTTTTCAATCCTTTGAAGAGGTCTTTTGCAACAGCCTTTTCCAGTGAAATACATCTTTTGATTTCTTGGCTCCTGCTTCCATGGGTGTTGACCAGAGAACCAAGTACAGCAAAATCTAGAATAACTTCAAACTTTTCTCCATTTATCACGAAGTTACATATTGTCCCAGTTGTAAGAATTTTTGTTTTGTTGATATTGAGATGCAATCTGTATTGAATGTTGTGTTCTTTGATTTTCATCAGTAAATACTTCAAATTCTCCCCACTTTCATCAAGCAGAATTGTGTCATCTGCATATCACAAGTTAATGAGTCTTCCTCCAATCCTGACACCACATTCTTCTTCACAAAGTCCAGCTTCTCTCATTATTTGCTCAGCATAGAGGTTGAAGAGGTATGGTGAAATGATACAGCCCTGACATACACCTTTTCTGACTTTAACCAAGCAGGGTGTCCTGTTTTCTTTTTTATTTTCAAACAACTCCCTCCTAGTCCATGTGTAGATTTCTTTATGAGTACAATTAAGTGTTCTGCTATCCTCCATCTTTGCAGTGTTATCCGTAAATTGTTATGATACACACAGTCAGATACCTTTGCATAGTCAATAAAATATAGATAGACATCTTCCTGGTGTTCTCTACCTTTGGCTAATATCCTTCTAACACCAGCAGTGATGTCTCTAGTTCCCCACTGTCTTCTGAATCCAAATTGATTTTCTAGTGGTTCCCTATAAATACACTGCTAAGGTCACTTTTAAATGATCTTTAGAAAAATTTTACTTGTGCGGGATATAAATGTTACTGTTGAATAGTCTCCACATTTGATTGGGAATAGGCACAAATATGGATCTCTTAGTTCTTTAACTTCAACATATCTTCCTTTTATTTTAGCTGCTTTTCATTCAAGGGCAAATTCCAGAGTCTCTTTTGACATGGAATTTGGTCTTTTATTTCTTTTCTGTCTTTTTAATAACCTTTTGCTTTATTCTTGAATGATGTCTTTGATGTCATATCTTCTATAATTAGCATTTAATGTATCAAATCTGTTCTTAAGGTGGTCTCTGAATTCATGCAGGAATTCATGTACTTAATGTCATTTCTTGGCTCTTGGTCACTTGTTCTAATTTTCTTCCCTTTCAGTTTGAACCTGGGTAAGAGCAGTTGATGGTCTGATCCACTATCAGCACCTGGTCTTGTTCTATCTTTTCATATTGAACCCTTCCATAATTTCCTTCCACAAATGTTCTTACTTTTGTTTGTATATGTCCAATCTGGTGAATTCTATGTGTATAGTCACTGTTTATCTTGGTGAAAAAATGTATTTACAACGAAAATGTCATTGGTTTGACAAAATTCTGTCATATGTTCTCCATCATTGTTTCTGTCACAAAGGCCATGTTTTCCAACTACTGAGCCTTCTTCTTTGTTTTCAACTTTTCCATTCCAGTCACCAGTAATTACTTGTATATCTTGATTGCATATTCAGTCTATTTCAGACTGTAGAAGCTGTTAAAAATCTTCCTTCACTTCATTTTTGGTCTTAATGGTATGTGTGTAAATTTGAGTAATAATCATATTAACTGGCCTTCTTTGTAGGCATATGGATATTATTCTAACACTGACAGCATTGTAATTCAGGACAGATTTTGAGATTTTTTTTTATGATGAATGCTACACTATTTCTCTTTAATCTGTCATCCCTAGCATAGTGGACCATTTGATTATCTGATTCAAAATGGCCCGTGTCAGTCCATTTTAGCTCACTGATGCCTGGAATATTGATGTTTATGTGTTCCATTTCCCTTTTGATGATTTCTAATTTTCCAAGATTCATACTACATATGTTTCATGTTTCAGTTATTAATGGGCTTTTACAGTTGTTCCTTCTCAATTTGAGTCATGCCACATGAGCGAAAGGAGGTCTCTGAGACTTTACTCCATTCCAGTCACTAAGGTAGACTCTATTTTGAGGAGACAACTTTTCCCTAGTCATCTTTTGAGTGCCCTCCAACCTGGTGTACTCATTTTCTGGCACTATATCTGACAAAGTTTTTCTGCTATTCATAAGGGTTTCAATGGCTAACTGTTTTGGGAGTGGGTTAGCCATGTTCTCAGCCCTAGACTGTCCTAATCTAGAAACTTTACTGAACCCTGCCTACAATGAGTGACCCGATGGTTTGGCAATACTGTTGGCATAGCTTTCAGCATCACAGGAACATGCAAGTCCCTATAATATGGCAAACTGATAGACATGATGGGAAGAACTCAAATAGAAACCTAATATTTACTTCTTGAAAAGTTGAAAAATAATTTAGAGCTACAGCAGTTACTAGAAGTTAGGGACTAGAGAGCAAGAGCTCCAAAATACATATAGAAATGCCCCTAGCATCCTTCAGAGACCACTATCCTATGCACATATATGATATGAATAAAGAAATAAAGATACAATGAGTTGAAGTCTCAAATCCATGTAGAACCATCAGTAGCTACCCATCATTGAAGAGAGTTTGGAGTTTGAGATGCACCAAATTAGAAATGCTAAGACTATTGGTTTTTCCATTGTAATCAAAGTGGTCACTACTTGGAAGTTAAAGTTGTATCAAAGGACTGAGAAATTTACTCTATAACTAAGCACAATAATCAAGCCACAAATCCAAAAAACTAAGAAAATAAAAGAGAATGACAAAACAAAATTCAGATTTAGGCACAATTTTAGTTTTAAATCTACTATAATAATTTCAAAATGCATACTGTAATCATGGGAGTAACAAACACAAGTGACAAAAATCTATGGAGAATGACCTCAGAAAGCTTGGAATAACACAAAGAAAGGAATAAAATGAAAAACAAAGAACAGAAATGACAAAGAAATGATCTCACCTAAACATTCTTAAAAATGGTATAAGTGTGAATACCCTACAAATTCAGAGAGTTTTTAGATGGTTAAAAAATGGAAATAAGAAATAAGGAAAGACACAAGGATAGAAGAAAATATAAACATTAAACATAAGCAAGTTGGTATGTCTACCTGTGTGTCAAATAAAGCAGACATAAAGGAAAGGAATATTATCAGTAGAGAAGGAGTATTTGCAATGATGCATGGGTTGGTTATATGAGTAAAGGAAACCCCAAATTTTAAATATGTGGCAACTATATTTGAAATTCAAAATACATAGAATAAAAGTTGCCATAAATACAAAGAAAAAGAGACAAATTCACACTCATTGCACAAATTGGCACATTTTTAACATATCGTGCCCCTTTTAGTTGATAGACAAATAGCCAGAAAACAATCAAACAAACAAACAAACAAACCAGCAACAGCTAGAAGTATATGGAAAATCTGAGCCATGTTAGTATTCAATTAACTGACATTGAATAATGTATGAAGTATTAAGAGAATACTACATCTAACTATGTAATTGTAAGAGAGTGCATATGGAACATTTCCTTATAAATCTTATTTTAGGTCATAAAATAGCCTCAAAATTTTTATAGCTTGAAGCTTTACAGAATATACTCTCTAACCACAACAGAGTTAAATGAGAAATGAACCATAGGAGAACTATAAAAGTCTTAAAAACCAGAAATTTAGCAAACACTTCAAAATAATCCACAACACAAATAAAAACCACAAAGGAAATTATATGTGTGTGGAGGGGGAATGAACATGTGTGCATATGCAGGTGTATGTATGATTTATAGGAATGATAATGAAAGTATTCATCAACATTTGTGGAATGCAGCCAAAGTAGTGCTTAGGAGTAAATGTATGGTGTTAAAAGCTTATTTTAAAAAACAAGAAAGTCTTCAAATCAATAATCCAAGAAGACACAAATGACTGTAGGGACATAACATGATTATAGACTGGAAAACTCAAATTAATCTATAAATTCAATTTAGGACCAGTCAAAATCTATATATCTTTTTGTAACAATTGATAAACTGATTCTGAAATTCTCATGGAAATTCAATGTATCTAGAATAACCAAAAGCAATGGTGAAAAGAACTTGGAATATTTACTCTATCCAACTTAAAGGCTCACAGTAAAGCTACACTAACCAAGATGTTCTGATTTTGCAAGAATAGGTATATAGAGAAATGAGAAAGGAGAGATGGTCTAGAAAAATATCTACAAATATATAGTTAGTAGATTTTACACAGTGTAAAGCTAATATCATTGGTGAAAGTCCGTTTAACAAATGATGCCTAATGTGACAGAGTATGACTTCATTTTTTAATGTTTAACAGCTGAAAACTTTTAAGTCTCATTCTCCCTTCACCTTATACCCCATATCTGGGCAGCCTGATATGAAATTCCAGGTGCTTCTTGTCACATTTGGTGTTAGCTTGAAGTTGTATATGTATACAAGATCCTTCACTCTGGCCTCACTCCCCCGCCACTATAAAAACTCCAAGCCAGGATCTTTCCCAGCTAACTGAATCCATTTTTCAAACCACATTGGGACACTGGCCCAACTGCCCTCAGAAATCCTCTTTGTCATAACTCTTGATATAGATGTGTGGTGTCATCACTATTTATATCCGAACCAAAGTCTGGGAGTCTTTGCCATTTCTGTATGGTTGGTATATTGTTAGATTTATTGTATATTCACATGAAATGTAAAATTGAATCTCTACTTCACATCATACACACAACCAATTTGAGAAGAATCTTAGAGCATAGTAAAACCCATAACTACAAATTTTCTAGAATATAGATATAAGCAACATTTCTTAGGAAACAGAAAACACTATGTAATTAATTTTTTAATATACTTGATTTCACTAAAACTAAAATATTCTGCTCTTCCAAAAAATACAATGATAAAGACAAGTACAGAGTAGAGGAAAATATTTTCAAAACATAGATCTGACAGAACATATATATATATATATATATATATATATATATATATATATATATATATATATATATTTCTGCAACTAAATTTACAGCAAAATAAAATTAAAGGTGGAATAAAAATAGAACATAGGCTTCAAAATAGGATATTTTAATGACCTATGACATATGTACAAAATCTTCCAAATCCTTACTAGTGAGGAATATGCATGTGAAATTTTTAAACACTTTTAAATCTAACGCTGTCAAATGTTAAGAATGTGGAGTAACTGAAATTTAAAAATGATCACTTCACAAGAAATTTTAACCAAATTCTATAAAGTTATAATTCACCCTACGAACCCTACTCCTAGATATTTTTCTAAGATAAATGAAACAATATGTACACAAGTTACTTATGCACAAGAGTTTGTGGCAGCTTTATTCTTGTAAATTAAAGATGGACTTAAATTTATCAATTAATCAGACAATAAACTGTGATATCTTTACTCAGTAATAAAAAAGTAAATCTGAAAAATATGCTCAATGTACACACACAGTTTACAATATGAATTATATAATTTTATTCTTATAAATATCTAAAATAGGCAAAATGAAGCTTTGATAATAGAAATTAGAAAAGTAGTTACCAATTTGTAAGGGGGCAAAGATTAATAATAAAAGAAGTGCAAATACACTCTCTAGGGTGATAGAATGCTGGAAGTTATGGATGTCAAACACATATATGTACAACTAAGATGTGTGCATTTTATTTGTGTAATGGATACTTTAATTAAAAAAATAAAATTTCTCAAAATTACCCTAAAATAAGTGAAGAAAAAACTGGCAGAGTATGAAAAGAGAGTTTGTAGATATTCCTATTTTAAAAAGCATCCGTAATATGGTTTAAAATGCTGGATATGAAGTCTTTAGGCAAGTGGGGGAATCAGAGCTCTATCAGTGGTCTATGCAGAAATCTTCAGCAGAAAGTTTTTATCTGTTCATGAGTGGACTGTAATATCACCAAAGTCAATACTTTTATCACTCTGTGTATGACGTTTTTCCATCAGATTTCCTTGTCTTCTATTTTTATGAGGTACACCTGCTGACAAAGTAATATTCTCTAGTTTCAAAACTGTTGTTGTTGTTGTTGTTGTTGTTGTTGTTGTTGTTGTCAGGTGCCATTGAGTCAGGTCCAACTCATAGCTACCTTATATACAACAGAATGAAGCACTATCCAACACAGTGCTATGCCTAGCATTATGTCTGATAGTGCTTCTCTGCTATTCACAGAGTTTTCCATATAAAAAGGCAAAAAGGTAAAAAAAAAGTATAAGCATTATTTCAAGCATCCTTCTGAGGTCTCTAAATTTCCTAACCTGTATCCATACAACAAAGTCAATGAAGTGGGAATTAAGTTTGTAATCCTCCAGGCTTCCTAAATTTACTTTCTGATGAGATGAAACCTGGTGTTAAAACAAAACCGATCTGTCCCTATTCAGAAAACAGATTAATGCTGGCCAGAGGCAGTGGTGGGAACACAGAGACAGGAAGGGCACAAGAGAACTCTTCCATTTTTAAAGCCTTGTATATCTTGATTGTGATAGTGTTTGTATAACTAGACACATTGCTCAAAATTTGAACTTTACACATAAAAAGTGAGGAAATTCTGAAAATTTAACTTTAAGAAACAGGCTTGATTAAAGTACATCTTTTACATTATGGTAAGAGTTTTTCTAAGAAGTTGTACATAGTACAGCATATTTTAATTTATTTTTATATCTTGCATCAGCCAGGAGGATCAGCATGAGGTATGTACTGTTAGGTGCTGTTGAGTTGGATCTGACCCATAGTGACCTATATACAGGTTCAGGATAAGAGATAGGAAAAGAAGGCTAAGGTTCTACCAATAAAAATATAAACATGCAACTAAATAACCATGTCAATACATAATTAATAAGTCTCTTTGACATCACATTTTGAGTGTTCCCTGATCTCTCTTACATTTAACAGAAAAATGTTCTGAGAAAGAATTTGAGAAATGTACTGCCTTTACTACTTCCTTTCCACTGACTACGTAATATATCAAATAAGATTTTATTTTTTACAGGCTACCTTAATTCCTCTATGATGATATAACAATCTTTTTTTAAATTATTCTAATCACTTTAAATTTGTTAAGATTTGTACTATTATCAAAGTCTAGATTATATAGTATTTTATTATTATTTCATGTGATCTTGAAAATAATATTTATTCTGCTATAGTTGGTGAATTTGTCCATAATTGTCAGGTGAATAAATGTCATTGACAGTGTTGCTCAGGTATTGCTTATCTTTACTGATTTTGTGATTACAGTCATGTGCCACCTAATGATTTTTTGCTCAATGATGAATCACATATGTGACAGCGGTCCTCTAATATAATGAAACTGAAAAAAATCTCACTGCCTAGTGATGTCATGGGGCTGGGGTTTATCTCAGTTGGTAGAGTGCTGCTCTGCACACTCTGAGTCACCGGGTTTGATCCCTAGCACCGAAAAATGGGAGAAGGACCTGGAAGCCCACTCCCAAAACAATCCCCCAAGCAATCAGTCACAGAAAACCCTAGGAATAACAGAGAAGCACTGACATAGTGCCTTGCATAGCAGTGTCACGTAAGTTTTGTTTATTGTACATAGGTTCGCTATGTGTCAAACCTAAATCAATGATGTCATAGCTGTCATAGGCCATTATTTTTGTTTCTAATGATGATGGTATAAGCAAACATACTGATCTGCCAGTCATAAAAGTGTTATCACATATGATTACGTACTGTACACAATATTTAATAATGATAACAAACAGCTATGCCTTTGTTTATTTACCAAACTGGGCTGGGATTTAGCTCAGTTGGTAGAGCGCCACTCTGCAGTCTCTGAGGTCCCGAGTTCGATTCCCAGCACCACAAAAATGGGAGAAGGATGTGGCAACCCACTCCCAAGGCAATCCCGAAACAGTCAGCCATTGAAAACCTTATGAGGGTCACTATGAGTCGGATGCGACTCGACGGCACCTAACAACAACAACAACAACATTTACCAAACTATACTTTTTGGTCATTGTTAAAGAGAAGACTATTTCTACTTATTTTTTTAAATACTAAAAAATGAGTGTGTTACAGTATGAAGGCAGCAGCTTCACACATCTCATTCATCTCCCTGTGTCTGGGTTGCAACATTTTCTCTTGTAATTGACCTAGTCTTATGTTGCTATATTTGCTATGGCCATAGAAGAAATAGTCTATAACACACACACACACACACACACACACACACACACACCATACAGCCTAGGTGTGCAGTAGGCTACAATATCTAGCTTTGTGTAAGCATACTTAATGATGTTTTATAATGATGAAGCCACCTAAGGATCCATCTCTCATACATACCTCTGTGCCCCACACTCCTGTACTTATTCTGTTTATTACCATGAGATATCCGTTTATTACCATGAGTCATCTCCCACTAAACTTGTGGATTTGCTTGCCTCACCTTTCAACACTGTCAGTTTTTGCTTCATGTATTTGAGAGCTCTGTTAATGTATACATATTTAAGATTTCCATATCTTCTTGGCTTCTGGGTATATTCTATTCTTTGAACTGCACATTAACTACTATTAATAAAACCACTCTAACTTTTTTTGGTATTGGCTTGTACAATATAAAATTTTCTATTCTTTCATTTCTAACTTTCCATTTAAAGTTGGTTAGTGTTAGAAACAACACCCAAAATCTAGTTGGGTGACTTTTAAAATGCAATTTGGCAATCTTTGTCTTTTACCAGGTATGCCTAAATCACTTAAGTTTAATTTAATTTTTGATATGTTTGGATTCAGTGCTACTATTTTACTTCAATTTATGTTCATCTACACTCGTGATTTCTTTCTGCCCTCCATTTTATAGCACATTTTTTATTTATTTTTTATTTTTTAGTATTACATTTTATTTACTCATTGTATTTCTGGATACACCTTCTCATTATTTTTGAAGGATTATATTAAGGATTACAATTTGCATACCTAAGATTTCATGATCTATTAAATGTCAATAGTATAATATTTTAAACAAAATACTGAAGCCTTGCAATCAAACAGGGAGTTCATCTTATTCCCATCTACTGAAAATTAAGATACTGTTATCACATGTATCACACACTTTCAAAACCTCAACAGTGTTATAATATTAATTTCAAGTATCATATACATTTAAATTATTTAAAATTGTTTTTATCTATCAAAAGACTTACCACTTCTGTTCCTCTTCCTTCATCCTTCATGCTTTCTTTTCCTTTCCTACTCTCTCTCTCTCTCCCTCTCTCTCTCCCTCTGTGTGTGTGTGTGTGTGTGTGTGTGTGTGGTGTGTGTGTGTGTGTGTGTGTGTGTGTGTGTAATACTGGAGGGTTTAACCAAGAAGCCTCGCACATGCTAAGCAAAAATTCCACCACTGTGCTGCAACCCCAGTCCCCTTTTTAGTAGTTACATATGATGTGTATTTGTGGTCACATGAGTTTGCCTTATTTTGTGTTTGCTGATCTTCTTAAACCTTTAAATTTATTATGTGTGCTTAGTAAATTTTGAATTTGTAGTTACTATTCAAAACTTTTTTCTGCATTCATCTCTGTTTATTTTCTTTCTGGAGCTGCAATGAAACAATAACTTGACATCATGATACTGTACTAAATATCTCTGGAGATTTGTTTGTATTTTTAAAGACATTTTTAGATAAGATAATTTATATCGATTTTTCCTCAAGTTCACTGACTCATTTCTGCATCACCTCCATTCTAATATTGAATCTAACCATTGTTTTCTTTTTAAAATTCAGGCATTGAATATAAGTTGTGTCATTTCAAATTAGATCTTTCTGATCTTACTTTCTTTGCAAAAAATGTTTTATTTTCCTCATGTGTCAACTGTACACTTTTATTTCCTGACTCAGAACTATAATAACTTTTGAAGTATTCATCTGATAATTTCAACATTTAGATGATTTCAGGGTTAGCAAGTGATGATCAGCCTGCAGCCATAGCCCTGTGGCATCCAATCCCGTCATATCTCAGAAGCTAAGCAGGATCAGGCCTGGTTAGTAATTGGATGGGAGACTGCTTGGGAACACCAGGTGCTGCAGGCTGGGAAGAAGGACCCAGCAACCCACTCCCAAAAATCAACCTGCCATTGAAAATCCTATGAATAGCAGAGAAGCACTGATGACTAGGCAGCACCTAAAAACAATAACAACAACAACATGTGATGATTATTGTTTTATTTGAAAATTGTTCACATTTTCCTCATTATTTGGATATCATGATATCCTATATATTCAGAAAGCCAAGTTTTATAGACTTAGGATTCTATTATAATCTTATAAAATATGCTGATGTTATTGATTTGTTTATTTAAGTAATAAATCCATCAGATTAGTTTCATGTGGCAGTTTCTGCCTCATCTATAAGAAATAATTCTAATCTCAGATTTTGCTTTTCAGAGACTCTGCAAACTGTGTTGTGTCTGTTCCATGCATGTACTACCTAAGTATTTGTCTGAGACTTGGATAGAAATTTACATTTCTATTCCGCTTGCAAAGTCTTTTCTACGATCTTTTGGGAGACACATGTGCAGCTCAGAGATAAGTCCAAAATAAGAACCTGGGTGGATTTATGTACAAAATTAAAGGACTTACTTCTCTAGTATTCTTTTCTCAGGAGTTCTCCACAGTCCTTGTCTAACAGAACTGGAGGCCTTTTTTAAAATTTATTTGTTTGTATGTTTGCTTATTTATTTATTTATTTATTTATTTTCTTAAATTGCTCTGGCCAAAAAAAAAAAAAAAAAAGTGGTTTTGAATTAGACTTTTGACGGCTACACTACTGTTTTGCCAGGCAGTAACATGTTTGTGGCCTGGCTCCAGGAAAAGCTACCTGAGAAAAAGAATGATGCGGTGAACAGGTGATTTAAAACTTTGATAACTGCTTCTGCAAGTTCTGCCAACCCTTTACAATTCACATGATTTTGGTTACTTTTCAGAGTTTTCAGGTACTTTTTTTCATACTTCGAAATTTTAGCTGTACTCAGCAGGAGAGAGAGACTATAATGTACTAAATTTTTAAAACAAAATCAAAATCTGGATCTTATTAAACAATTTGCATGTGAAACTGATTGAAATAAATAGATAATCTGATCTGATCTTATTATCAACCACTTTCAAAACAGCACCTAACAACAACATACAAATACATTAAAAAATATTATAAACATGTCTGCTATGATTATCATATATGTTATGTATTGGAAAAAAATCTACATTTGTCATCCATGTTAGGCTTATTTTCTATTCACGAATAAACGGTATCCTTTAAAACAGCCTTTCTCAAAGAATTCTATACATTTATGTAATTATATTAATGAATTTAAGAAACTCAAATTAAACAAAATTATAAATATTTTTCTGGAATTTCTAATGATGCTCCTAGTGAATTGTTGAGAAAACATTATATTTTACTACATAATCTTTTCCACATAGAATCTCAGTAATTTAGTGTTGTACAAAATGATTTTTAAAGTGATTCAAATATCTATCCATACTGACTGATAGATATCTTTATTTGTTTGTTTGTTTGTTTGTTTGTTGCAGCTAGAAGTTTGAGTCTGGGGCCTTGTGCATGCTAGGTAAGTGTTCTACCACTGAGCTGAACACCCAGCCCCTTAGTAGGTTAGTTAAGTACTTACTTTTGTTTTGAGACCAGTATCTCCCTACATTGCACAGTTCCCTTTGGTCTCCTACTTGTGATCCTCCTCATTCAGCTTCCTATAAGCCTCCAGAGTAGGTGAGATTACAGGGTTACCAGCAACTGATAATCTTAGTAACAATAATTTAATAAAATTACTAAGGAAATTCATTGGCTTATAAAATTCAAGATAACATTGTTAAAAGGGAAATAATTTTGCTTTGGTATGAAATTGGAATTTGACTGAGCAGGAAACATTAGTTTATTATATTTGTATCAAGGTAATTCTTCATTCAAAGAGTAATGGGAAGTCAGTCATATGCAAAAAGAGGAATATCCATATTGGCTTGGCTTGCCTAGCATGAGGTTTGCTCTATAAAATAATGTATTAGTTTGGTGAAAGAGAATTGCAGTAAAGCTACTAATTTTCAATAGATGAATTGTTTGTATATTGAGAGGAAAATTCATCCAATAAGGCTTTTGTTTCTTTCCATATTTTCTGATTGAATTTGATTTTTTTTAAAAGTACACTCACAGCCGGGAGCAATGGCACATACCTTGTAGTCCTAGTGACATGGGCAGCAAAAGCAGGAGGATTGCAAGTTTGAGGCCAGAGGCAGCCTGTGTAATTTAGTGAGACCCCCCCTTAAGATTAAGAAAAAATTCAAAAGAGCCCTGGGTATGCATCTCGGTGGTAGAGCACTTGGAAAATAAGCACAAGGCCCTGGGTGCCAACCCCCAGTACTACAATAAATAAATAGATAAATAAGTAAATAAATAAATACACTCCCAAGTCAATATGAAATTAGAGTGCCCCTACTCTTAAGTTGCTTACTTGTCTTATTTTCACATTTTGCAACCATTACTGTCATACCTACTCTAAACAGAGGTAAACAGTGCCAGAGTTATAAGCAGAAGAATATATGATACAGATTTGGTGATTGAATTCTAAATTTACTTGATTTATAACTGCAAAATCAGACTAAAAACTACTTCTATGTCTTTTGGTATTTAATTTTCTAAAAGCACAGAAAGATTATCATTCTAAAAGTGTTTTAGTATAAAAACTTCATAGAAGTAATGTGTGTTTTCAGGTTAGAAAGCTCTCTTCTAATCTTATTTTCAGAGTGAAATTTATTTAAGTCCAACATAACCATAATGCAGAGTAATGTGTCTTCTGTACCACAAAGTGAATGTGGTGAATAAATTTATTATTCCTCTTTGGCAGATCTCCTTTTCATCTTGGTACTACACAGTTAATTTTTTTTCTGACTGCATTGATGACTATCCTGAACTAATTTTCAGTAAAATAAGAAGTCTCTAAGAATATTGTTGTTGTTGTTGTTAGGTGCCATCGAGTCGGTATCCGACTCATAGCAACCCTCTGTACAACAGGGGAAACACTATTGTCAGTGCTTCTCTGCTGTTCATAGGGTTTTCAATGGCAGACTGATTTTTGGGAGGGGGTTGCCAGATCCTTCACCCAACTCTAAGAATATGGTTTTATCATATTCTGCTATCTCTTTAACTTCCCAAGAGCACTTTCTTTAATCCTGTCCTAGGTTTTAGTACATCGCTGCTTGCCCTGTGTTGTCACGCATATTACATGTGTGCATTAAAATGCTCCACAGAAAGATATTTTGTAAAATATCCTGATATCCTGGTCTGTATTGCATTTCTGTATTTATAAAAGTTTTATAAATAGAACAAGAATGTAATTCCACAGGTAAAAGCTCCTCTTTAATTTTGAACTTTAATGACTTTGCATTATGATTTCCCTTTTGCAGGTCTAGTCCTGTACAATGGTCTAGAAACTAGAGTTTTTGAAGATAATCCATATGGCAAAATAAGTATCTGTGAAGAAAGTAAATAGTTGCATATGTTTTAGAGAACTGATGCAGAAAAAATCAGCTGCAAACCTCAAATAAAGCAGAGTTTATGTCTCCCAAAATATTTCTTTACATTTATTTAGCATTGTAATTTCTTCAATCCTGTTTTTCAATCAATTTGAGCATTTTATTTTGTTTTTTTTTTCTTTGCTTTGTTTCTTCTTTATCACAAGAATCATATAGTAAGTGATTCCTACTTAAAGAGGAAATGAAATCGTGGAGATTCAGACTTCCACTATGAAAAGCCTGCCAGGATTCAGAGATCTAATGTACCTTTCTCTCCTGGCTGTGCCTATGAACTTTTCTGCTTTACTTGAGTGTTTGCAAATACATAGGCTTCCAATGGACAGGGCTCATCAGCACAGTCACACTGTGATACAGGGCAAATTTTCATATGTAATACCAAAGCAAACTCGCATACACATTTTTGTGGCTTCTACACATTTAAATTGTTCAATGGTAATGCATTTTAAAATCAGAAAATACAATAGTTCTAAAAGTAGTAACTATTTTAGATTTATTAATGTATAAAATATTTCTTTGAACAAAAGATTTTTTAATGAAAGAAGAAAACATTCTTATTATTGCCTTGATCCTTGAGACAAGTTTAGGCACATGTTATTGAATAGCTATATGACAAAATCAATTGGCAATTTATGAAAAATTTGCTTTTTTTTGTTAGGTGCTTTTGAGGATGGTCCGACTCATAGTGACTCTATGTACAACAGAACTAAACACTCCCCAACACTGTGCCATGCCTGGCACTATGTCAATGCTTCCCTGCTATTTATAGGGTTTTCAATGGCTGATTGCTTTTTGGGAGTGTGCTGCTAGGTCCTTCTGCCAAACCTACAGCACTGGTGTTCCCAGGCTGTCTCCCATCCAACTACTAACTAGGCCTGACCCTGCTTAGCTTCTGAGATCTGATAGGATCAGAACCCAGAGTTGTATGACTGCAGCAAAAATCTGCTATTTATGTTTAAAATTATGACATATGTCATGATGAGTGTCATATGTGCATACCATGGTGAGTGTCATACATGATTGTCATGGTGAATATTGTCATCATGGAACACAGTTGGATGAGTTTTGAAATATATATTCCATTTTGAATTTATATCATATTGAGATACAAAATATCTGTGAACACTCCCTAAAGATACCTTATGTGTCTTTGAATATTCAGTCTTCCTCCATCCACACAGTCCATCGTCATCATTCATTTCTTTCCTTTCCATAGTTGTTATATTTATTACTTTTTTTTGTGGCAATGGGGATTGAACTCAGGGCCTCACATTTGCATGATTTACAAATGCTTTGCCACTGAGCTGTACCCTCATCCCCCCCCCTTTTTTTTTTGCTTTTTGAGACAAGTTCTCCCTAAATTACTCAGACTTCCTCTGGTCTTGAACTAGTGATCCTCCTGCCTCTACCTCATGAGTTGCTGGGATTACAGGCATGTGCCACTGCACCCAGCTGTTTATTACTATTTTTATAGAACCTATATAAACATAATTACACAATGTGTGGCCTCCATATAATACATTTCAGGTGGGTGTATTTTTTACCTTTGTTTATTCAAATGCCTAACTGATATTCATTTGAATAATTTCTAGTTTTGACTGTTTTGGAAAAAGTAACTGCTGTTAGTCAACTAATTTTTGATAAAGGAGCCAAGGGTATTACAGTGAAGAAAAGATAGTCTTTTTTAACAAATATTGCTGGAACAACAGGACACATGTTCCCCCAAATGAATCTAAACACAGACCACACACCTTTCACAAAAATTAACCCACAGTGGATCATTACATATCTATATAAATGCAACCTACATAACTCCTAGAAGATAACATGGGAGAAAATCTAGCTGACCTGTTTGGCAATGATTTTTACATAAAATACCAAACTCACAATCCATGAAAGAAAATATTTATAAGTTGATTTCAGTAAAATTTTTGTCTTCTTTGCAAAAGTCAAAGTGAACAGAATGATAACCAAGATACAGACAAAGAGAAAATATTTGCAAAATACATATCCCACATAGGGTTGTTATCCAAAATACATAAAGAATTGCTAAAATTAAGCCGTAAGAAAGCAGACACTTCAAACAATGGGTCAAAGACCTAAACTGACACATCACCAAAAAAATACAGAGCTGTTAAGTAGACATATGCTAGTACATAGCTATTATAATGTTATAAACCTAGAAAACTGACCATACAAAAAGCTGGATGTAGAGAGATCAGAATCTCACTTACTGCATCTTGAATGTAAAGCAGTGCAACCACTTATAGTAATTCGTGTAAAACATACTCTTACCATATAATCTAGCAAATATGCTCCTTGATATTCACCAAAAGGAGCTGAAAATTCATTTACACAAAAAACATTTACACATGAATTTTAACAGCAGTTTATTCAAAACTGGCAAAACTTGAAGGCCATCAAGATGACCTTAAGTTGGTGAACGTATAAACTGTGGTAAATTCAGACATGGAATGTTATTCAATGCTGTGAATAAATAAACTATCAAGCCATGAATGACATAGAAATGGGATGCATATACTAAATGAAAGATGCTAATGTGAAAAAGGTTGTTATTGTTGTTAGGTACCATTGAGTCAATGTCTGACTCATAGAGACACTATGTACAACAGATGAAACCCTGCTGTCAGTGGTTCTAGGCTATTCATTGGGTTTTCTATGGCTGATTGTTTTTGGGGAGTGATTTTCTGGGTCTTCCTCCCAAGCCTACAGCACCTGGTGTTCCCAGGTGGTCTTCCATCCAAGTACTAACTAGGTCCAATCCTGCTTAGCTTCCAAGAACTGACAAGATAGGATGCCACAATAGTATGGCTACAGGCCTATGAAAAGGGTACATATTATAAAATTAAACTATATGACAGTCTGTAAAAATAAAACTATGAGCACAGGAAAATGATCAGTAATTTCCAATGACTAAGAAAGAGCAAGGGATAAATAGGCAGATCACAGAGGAATTTGGGACATGGGGGATCTAGGTCATTATACACTTTTCTAGTCCCATAGAACGTATAACACTAAGAGAGCCCTCATATAAACCATGACCCTTATAAGTTAATCATGTATCATTCTATGCTTATCAATACTATGGTGAGCAACGCTGGTAATGAGGGAGACTGTGCATGTGTGAAAAAAAGAAAGTATGTGGGATACATCTGTACCTGTCTCTCAATTTCAATTGCTGTTATTGTTAGGTGCCATCTAGTCCAGTCCAACTCATAGCGACCCTCATAGGGTTTTCAATGGCTGATTGTTTCCAGATTGTTTTGTGGAGTTAACTGCTACATCCTTCTCTTATGTTTACAGTGCTAGGGATCAAACCCAGATCCTCAGAGGTGTGGAGCAGCACTCCATCAACTGAGCCAAACCCCAGCCCAATTATGAATCTAAAACTGATTTTCAAAATAAGACTTGAAAATCAAATTGAAAAAATTCTACTCTTGGCATTACTTTAGAGGTATACCTATAGACATGTATCTTCATTTCTTTGTCAGTAAAAACAGAAATGCAAACTGAATGACAAGTGTTATAGTTTTAATGTTGAGAAATTTCTAAACTGGTATCCAAAGTTCCTATCCAATTTGTATTCAAACCAGTATAATGTTTAAGTGTCCCAGTTGTTCTACATTCTCATCATCATTTGGTATCATCAATCTTTCAAATTCTACCTGTTGTAAGAGGGATATAGTATTAGAGGATTAATGTGTTATATTTCTTTAATGACTAATGATGTTTGCACATCTTTTCATATCATTATTTGCTACCTATATATCTTATCTGGAGAAAATTTTATTTCATTTCATTTTTGTTTGTTATTACTTAGCTTACCTTGTAATTTTCATGTAAAATTTCCTCGTACATTCTAGAAACAATGTTATGTTTATCACTGTTAAATATTAAATGTCACACATAATTTAAATATGAAATGTCACACATAAGCTCCTGTGTTAAATATTTGGGATGCTCTGAAAAACTTTAGAAAGTGGGGTCTAGCTAGAGGAAGTAGGTCACCAGGGCATGCCTTTAAAGATTATACACAGTCCCCTGTCCCTTCCTCTCTCCTATCTGTCCTTCATGAGGTGGATAGCCTTTATCATATGTACCTACCACCATGGTATTCTACCTCAATATAGGTCCAGAATCAACAAAGCCAAGAACTATAGACTGAAACTACTAGAACAATGAGGCAAAATAAATGCTTCTTCCCTTAATTCATTTCTTCAGATATTCTGTTACAGTGACAAAAAAGTAAGTAACACAGAAAATTAGTACCAGATAAATGAGGCCATTGCTGTGACTACATGATAATGTAATTTTTAAACATTTGGAAATGGTCTTCAATAGGAAGTTCGATGGGTTTGGTGATGTAGAAGAGATAAAGCATAGACTGTTGTAAACAGATTTTCAGGGTGATTCTGGTGAAAACCAGACTGCTAACATAAAGAATGACAGTAAAAATCTATGCTTAAGAGAATTCAGATGAGAACAGAATTCTGTTGGGAATTGTCCTAGAAACCATTCCTTTTACATTCGGGCAAAGAACTTGTCTACATTTTGTCTGTGTTCTGAGACATTGTGTGAATTTAAAGGTGATAGACTAATTAATTTGTCAAAGGATATTTTAAGGAAGTGTAGAATTCAGGCTGTGGCATGGTTGTTACTAGCTGCTTTTAGCAGGATTGCAAAGAGAATAAATAGCAAAAAAGCAGATCAGAAAGACTTGAAAAAATGTAGCTTGGTCAGAAAAGCCAGTATAAATTGAGGCTAATGAAGGCGTAATTTTATTGAGGAAACTAGTACTATTAGAAAGAATACAAGTACTTTGTATCAGAACTATAGTGAAGTTTCCTTGAAGGCATTTCAGGAATTGAGCAGGGCTCATCCATAATAGGTTCAAATGTACAGGAAGGTAAACTCATTTGAAAGTCTTTCCTTTGAAAAGACAGCCATTTTAGAGCACCCTACTCAAATAACCATGTAGGATGTTTCACCAAGATTCTATTCACCATGCATTGCCACCAAGGCACTCACAGGACAATATGGAAGTCAGTGATCCCAAAAGGCCCAGTTACTGCTTCAGTTGGTAGCAGATTTTGGTGTCATTCATTTGACGTTGGCTTTTCAGGTATGCAAAAGTGAAGAGTTATGGAGTCAAAGAGGCTTCCACTCACATTTTAAAGGAAAGCTTGTGAGGACAGACAATATATGACATAGTTGGAATCCCTTTAGGCAGCCCTAGAGAGGTCAATATATGAAGCTGTTACAGTGAAGTCAAAGCTGCAATAGAGGTCCCAGAATGTTGGACATGCTAAGAATGTGCAATACTGCCTGAGGAAAGCTGCTGACATTGAATAAAACCAACCCACAGAAGAGGCCATGTGGGCTGCAAACAACAAGGACAAAAGGAGGGTACTGCTTAAGTCTGTTGGAGCTCATATCACAACACTGTATACCCTATATACCAGACACAGACCTACAGGAATTAGTGTTTGCCCTGCTGGATTTTAGTCTTGCTTTGGTGTGATCCTTCCCCACTGTTCTCTTGTTCTTCCTTGTTGGAACTGGAATGTTTACTCTGTGCCTTTAATTATCGGAATTATAGAACTTTCTTCTTGATTTTACAAGTGTTAAGTTTTCCTTGAGTCTCAGAAGAGACTTTGGACTTGGACTTTCAATCAATGTTGGACTTGTTAAAACTTGGGAGACTCTTGGAGATGGATTAAATGTATTTTGCATTTTGAGATAACTGTGAACCTTTACAGAACACTGGAATAATGTTATGATTTGAATATGAAATATTCAAGACAGGCTCATGTGTTGAACATTGATTCCCAACTGGTGGAAGTATTATGGGAGGTTCTGGAAACTTCAGGAGGAGAGGCCTATCTGGAGGAAGTAGATCATTATGGGTACGCCCCTGAGGGTTATACCTGGTTTTCTGTCCCTTTTTCTCTCTCTGATTCCTGTATGCCATGAGATGAGTAGCTGATACATGTTCCTGCCAGAATGATGTTCTACCTTACCACAGACTTAGAATAAAAAAAGGGCTATGGACTGAAACTTTTTATCATACCATAAGCCAAAATTAATCCTTCCTCTCTTAAAGTGTTCTTCCCAAGCATTCAGTCACAGTGACAAATGTCTGAATAAAACAATTATATACACATTTTGCAAAATAAATCTATGTTTATGTTATTATTTTAGTAGAGCATTTTAAAGAACAGAAGATTATGATTTTGATGAAATTCATCAAGTATTTCATTTTTCTAATATAGTTTATGGTTATGTATCTTATCTAATAAATTTTTGCTTAACACATTCTCATAAGCAATTAATGTGAGGATTATTCTTGAAATCTTATGGTTTTAGATCTTCCAATTAGGGATACAGGTCACTTTTTAGGTAAAAAAAAATTTCATATAATTTCAGGCAAGAATTAAGTTTTGTTATTTTAATTGTCATTACATATTCAATTTTTCTAGTATCATATTTTGAAAAGAGTTTTTCTTTTGTCACTGACTTAACTAACCAACTTTTCTGAAAATGTACTGACCATATATTTGTTGTTGTTGTTAGGTGCCATCAAGTCAGTGTCCAACTCATAGAGGTCCTATATACAGATGAAACATTATTGTGCTTCTCTGCTATTTGTAGAGTTTTCAATGGCTGATTGTTTTTTGGGAGTGGGTTGCAGGTTCCTTCTTCCAAGCCTACAGCACCTGTTGTTCCCAGGCAGTTTCCCATCCAACTACTAACCAGATCCAACCCTACTCAGCTTCCCACATCTCTCAGGATCAGACACCACAGTGGTATGGCAGCAGGCTGACCACATGTATGTGGGTCTATTTGTGGGCTCTCTAATCTGTTATGTTATTAGATATTTTCACCTGTCTGTCATAATGGTGCTGTCTTTTCTACTATTCATTTACAAGAGGTCTAGAAATCAAGCAATATGAGTGCTCCCATTTCATAATTCTTATGTGACATCTTAAGTGACAGAAAGATGTATTTTAAGATAAATTAATTTTTAAAAAAGCATAAATAGAAAGAATACCATCAACTAAATTAACAGTTAAAAATTAATAAACTTGATTATGATGAATTTAAGATTTGATAGATTCAAAAAAAAGACTGAAGTAAGTTATAGCATACAAATATAGAAGAAGTTAGCCACTGCCAAAATTGGGGAAAAGCCACTGGTACAATAATGCAATAATCAACAAACACTAAAGGAAGTTTGCTAGGACACTCATTAAGGTAATCAATCAACATTGCATTGAAAACACATAGGACAAGGATTTCCCACATTAGATTGCCAGTGCCTTTATCCATATACAAGTTCTCACCACAATGTCACGTTCAGTGATTTTGGCAAACAAGTGACTGAATTGAAACAATGGTTTCTCATATGTAAAGTTTAATTTTTCCTGATAACAAAAGTATCAGAAGTAAGATACTTATGGTGGTAATATGGAATATACTTATATCCATGGTTCTTTTGGTTGATATTCATGGTCAAAAGAGAGCTGTCTGACATTCAAATGGGATGGAAGATGAAAAAAGGAAGCTTCTCAAGATTTTTCCTAGAGGATAATCCTTCTCAAGATTCTACATTTTTATCTAAAAAGGAAATATGTTTTCCAGAATATTATCCTTTACATCTCATTAGTCAAAGCTGGTTCATTTTCCCACATAATCATCAGCAATTGCAAATTGAGTTTCTTAGGGAACAGATACTGAGATGGCAATTAGCATGCAGAATCTTCATTAGGAAGAACTCTTGGTGTCCAGTCATCAGGCCAAAGTCCTTTGACTCTACTTGGATAAAAGTCATGGGTAGTAAAGGAGGAGCCCTTCAAATGCTGGTCTTGGGCAGCAGTTCTGTCTGTCAGCATTAGACAGCAGTGAGTAGTGACAAAAAATATATTGGAAGAGGAGCAGCAAGTGATTCCTTCTAGTGTTACAGCTCTTAAATAGGCCAAAGAGGCCAATAGTCCTCAACTCTTCAAGTGTTTCAGCTCCTATATAGGCTCAGGAGGTGGAGATTCCTAGGACTGTAAGTACTACAGTCCTTAGGTAGACCAAAGAGGTCAGGATTCCTCAGTCATCAACAGCAAGTTGCTTTCAGCTGGGGCTAGATATTGGGATTCCTCATCTGTACACATATGTCAGTATTGAAGCATCTAGGCAAGGCTAGGTATAAGGTTACCTCAGTCCTATATAGTAGCCAGTGTTACAGTTCCTGGGCCTAGGATGTCCGAGACCCTTAATCCTAAAGATGTAGCAGCTCTCTAAACTCCCCCAGTGACTAGGGTCTGCAGTTTCTCTTTCCTGACTTTTGTTTCTCTTCTGCTGTCCTTTCTTTCTGTCCTGTCACTATCTCAAATTGTTCATCTACCTCTTATTGCTACGGCCACTGTCACTATTGTCATCATTCAGGAGGCAGCAATCATTTCTCTCCTACTGATAATACTGCAGCTGCTATTTCTGCTGCTGCCAACTGCTGGTCTTGCAGTCTTCCCTCTTCTTCAGCTCTCAAGCTGTCAACAACTTTGTTGCTTCCGCAGCTTGATGTTCTGGCTGCCCCACTCTTTTTGCCACTAATGCCATCCCTCACATCTGCTGTTACTGCTATTCTACTATATCTGCTACTTCTTTCTTCATCTTATCTGCTCAGTCTGCATTACCACAAGTAGGTAAAGACCACTGTGGAGAAGCTTTTTGGAGGGTGTCTTCTAGCCAATTCTACTCTGGGCTGAACAGCTTCCTTAACTAGCCAGAGACGGGAGTTTTCCACAATCTCAGCAATGAAGGCTTGTGCTTGCACCAATCATAGCAATCCCTTCGGCCAAATCACAGCAGGAGAAATGTTCCACCTCTGATGACAGGGTCATCTAGGGTTCACTGAGGCTTATGATAGCAAAACATGAAGTGCGTTCTGCAAACTGGTTGAAATAGCCATGGGTGGAGCTGCACCTTCAGCAGTTGGAGTTGTGCTGAAGTGGAAATTGACATGTGACTTTCTCAAGGCATCTATAAAGTGTTGAAAACCACTAGTGCTGGTATAAGATTGGTTCAGCTGGCTGCGTGACTAAGAATTCTTTACTCAAAGAAACCAATGAGAATCTGACAGCTACCAATTAAGGAATCAGATCACCCATCTCCCCAACATCTGTGCTTCCTTGCAGGAAAATAAGCAACAGCAGGATCACTTAACAGTAAGAATAAAAAATAAAAAACAAATAAAAACTTTATCAATAACACTAACATTGAGTTTAACAGTGTCTTAATAATACTGCACATCAGTACTCCAAGGAGAAGTGGTCCGCCCTTATCTGTCTCATTGAGATCAACACCTATGGACAAGGAGGAGGAAGCAGGATTGGGCAGAAGGTGAATTGGCTCTGCAATATAGGATCATGAAGGTCTCTACTGACGACACAGGGTACTTTAGGAATTGGGTATAGTTTTCAAAGTTTTCTAAGTGAGGGCAATGATTCTGGACTTCCATATGTTGGATTAATTAAGCATCAAATGTAAACTGGTTGGATGAATCAGCTGTCTTCAGCCCAAATAATTCTCAAAGAGAATTCTCATTTGAGGCTTGTCTTTTGGCAACATGTTCAGCATCCCTGAAAATGGTTCTGGGCTGTGTATTACCAAAAGAAAACAAAGAAAAAAAATGGAAATGCCATAATGATTGGAATATTTATGATTTATGCCCTGGGCTAGGAAAAGGTAAAAAATTTGCCCCTAACTTCATATAATTTTACAATTTAAAGGAAGAATTTCATTTGGTAGACAATGACAAATTTCTCATTGTCCTTTCTACCCTTCTCTTTCTCTTTCCGCTCCTACATTCATACATACCTAACAGTAGTAAGTAATTATGAGCAATATCATTTGCCTGAAGAACAATATCCTTGAACCTGCTCTTTAAAAAACTACAAAGTTTTATGATTCATGGTACTGAAGAGAAAATCAGCCCAGGGTTCTAAGTAACCTTGGATCTCTACTCACACTGACCGAAAAAAACAATTCAAAGAAAGAAAATTATATAATAACTCAAAATATTATCCCAATGTAGTAATTTTATTAGCCTATGTAACAATCCCATCACAGATATTTGATAAATGCTTGGATTTTGGCAAATTATGCCAAAATACTAAATTGTAGGACTTTGGAGTATATGCACTGTCTAATACTTCATATGCCTACAGCTGTAGCCCTGGTGCATCCGATCCCATCAGATCTTGGAAGCTAAGCAGGGCCGGGCCTGGTTAGTACCTGGATGGGAAACGGCCTGGGAACACCACAAGCTGTAGTCTTGGGAGAAGGACCAGGCAACCCCCTCCCAAAAATCAATCTGCCATTGAAAACCCCATGAACAGCAGAGAAGCACTGACAATAGTGTTTCCCCTGTTGTACAGAGGGTCGCTATGAGTCAGATACTGACTCGACGGCACCTAATAACAACAACAACAACAACAACAACAACAACAACAAGAAGTACTTCGTATAGAAATATAAAGAACTGAATGAAATTGCCTTTTCTTCCGTGAATGATCTTTACACATTATTTTTCATTTTCTAATACGGCAATGACCTAGATGTTTTGGAAAAAATAAAGTTTATTCATACAGTATATTAATATACCTTAGTTTAAATCTCATCCTAAAAGTACCTTCTTTTGTCAACCATTATTTCTAGAATTTTCTCCAGCAAACTAGAGAACTAGAGATTTAGATTTCAATACATTCCTGACTAATGACTATCTCTCTCTCTGTTTTATGTACACACACACACACACACACACACACACACACACACACACACACCTTGAATACTGCCTCTTTTTAATCCTGAATGCTCTTATCCTTAGATTGTATTCATAATTCTATATTGATGCAATATTTGTCTAACTAGTCTTCTTACTCTTGGTCTAGTTCTTGTTTTCCCTAAATCCATCTTGCAAATATATACTTAAAAATCCATGCTGACTTGACCATATCAAACTTAAGATTAATGTTCTTCATTGAATAGTGTTGGCTATATGATGATGTTAAAATGCTTTATTATTACAGGTTGGAGTTTTCATTATCTGGCCCCTGAATTCTTTGGCAATTGCATCAGTATTATCTCTTCATTCTTCACACATTAAGTTAAAATAAAAACATCAAAAACAGACATGCAACTACTCAACTTTATCTTACCTTCCTTTCTTCATGCATAGTAATCTTATTAAACAGATATAAATTATGTTGCTGTAATTATTAGTCATATACTTTCTATGCACTTAATACAATGTTGAGCATGGTCACAGAGATATTAAAAGCATATTCTGAAACCATATATGTTTAACATTGGTGGATGCTCCTAAACTAGTTAAGATCTATCTTCTACACTGTTGGTATTTGCATAAGAAAAGTAATCACTGATTTTTACTTTAATGTTTTGGCAAAAAATATTTCAGCTTACTTTCCAGGATTGACTAGAGAAAAATTATTCACAAATCAATTTCAGTTGATTGAACTTTCATACGTGTAGAAAATTAATAGTATATCAAAAATAACAGAATACTGAATCTTCGGTTCTGAGAATATTTCAAATGAACATGAGGCTTTGAGAGATGTATATTGACCTGCCTGTAGTAATCATTTCTCTTTATCTCTCTCTGTCTCTGTCTCTCTCTCTCTCTCTCTCTCTCTCTCTCTCTCTATATATATATATATATATATATATGTGTATATATATATATGTTGTTGTTAGATATATATATATATATATGATTACTCCACACACGTCAATTAATATATCCACTATCTTACTATCTTATATATTTACCTCTGTGTGTGTGTGTGTGTGTGTGTGTGTGTGTGTGTGTGTGTGTGTGTGTGTGTGGTAAGAGCACTTAAGATCAACTTTGTTAGCAAATTTCCAGTATACAATATAGTATTATTAATAATAGCCTCATGTTGTATATTAGATCTCTAAATTTACTCATCTTAAATGATTAAAACTTTGCACTGTTTAATCTGGGGCTGGGATTTAGCTCAGTTGGTAGAGCACTGCGCTGCAGTCTCTGAGGTCCCTAGTTCGATTCCCAGCACCGCAAAAATGGGAGAAGGACCTGGCAATCCACTCCCAAGGCAATCCCGAACAGTCAGCCATTGAAAACCCTATGAGGGTCACTATGAGTCGGATACCAATTCGATGGCACCTAACAACAACAACAACTGTTTAATCTGGGCTGGGATTTAGCTCAGTTGTTAGAGTGCTGCGCTGCAGTCTCTGAGGTCCTGAGTTCAATTCCCAGCACCGCAAAAGTGGGAGAAGGACCTGGTAATCTATTCCCAAGGCAATGCCGAAACAGTCAGCCATTGAAAACCCTAAGAGGGTCGCTATGAGTTGGATACCAATTCGATGGCACCTAACAACAGCAACCACCATTCAATCTATGTCTTTTCATCTCCCATCCCTTTACCTCTTAGTTCTGTTAACCATCGTTCTACCCTATCTACTCTGTTTCTATGTACTTGACTTTTATTTTTTCAGATTGCACATAAGAGAGATCTAAATTTTCATATTAATCCCAAACATTCTTTACTTATTAAACTTCAAGAGATAGCACACAGTTTCCAAGCAGAAGACTATTTAGCCCTTTTTGTGCTTAGAATATTACCCACCACTTTGGATAAGCATACTTCCTTAATTGCTTTGTTGCAGAAAACAATTTATGTATATTTTAAATGAGCTTAATTTTCTTTTAAGTTTTTTTTCTCATAAAAACATGCAGCATACCGAAATAAATAAATTATCCATTCAGCAGACTCTATTCTCTCTAGCTTTATGGATAAAACTAAATCCTTTCTGACTCAGATTCAGTAAGACATATTATTTAAAACTTTCACAAATTTGTGGGGAAAGGAAAAATATTATTACCTGTATTACAAATCTCTTCCTTTTCAGTGAAAATAAGGTAATTATTTAAACCTAAATTATAAAAAGATTATGGTCTAAATACTACAAAAGATAACTGACCTTATGGTATAATTATGAGGGATTTTTATAGTTATCTTTAGAGGAATTTTAATGTTCTTTTTCATATTTAAATGTTTTTTTAAAACCATGGACACCTTTCAGCTAATTATAAAAGTGTTTTGTTCTCATTTATTTCATATGCATACTGTAATAATGATAACTGGGGAAAGAAACATTGGTAGGTGATAAATAGGCCCAAGATAATAAATCACTTGATTGATCTCACTTAGAATATTATATCATCATGAATGCTTAGTTAAGCTCTATATTTAGTTATGACTTACATAAACACTATTCTTAATGCTTTTCACTTTTGAAGAATTTAATTGAAAGGTGAAGGGCAGGAATCTCAAAGCCCACACATGGCCGAACTAAGCAACATTCATAAACCCATTGTGTACACTGAAATAAACGTGCCTGTCTTTTGGTTTATGTTGGGGTTTTAGCTCTAGCCTGGCTAAGATTAGAGCTAAACCTTCAACATAACAAACTAGCTGGTGGCGTAAATGAAGAATTTCTGGAGACCTTCTGATGGTAAAACAGTGTAGGTAAGGTTTATTGGGTGCTCCCCTGATTGAGAGCAAGGAGCAAGCAGCCCCTATAGAGCAGAGCTCTATGCCCTTTAAGTGCTGGCCCTAAGCCTGCAGCATTCCATGCTGCAGGCTGAGTGCTGGTACAGCTCAGCCTTAAAGGCACAGCCGCAGCCTCTGGTGTTCTGTGGAGGTCAGTTGATCTTGTCTCTGGAGGCTCGCATTCTCTACCTCCCTCCTTCCCAAGGATGGGAGGAATTGGGAGGCTCTTCGTGGCTTGCTGGAATCCTTCGGCTCTTCGGGGGCCCTGGGCTTGATCCCGCAGGCTTGCTTGCAGATCTTGCTGGAGTAGGGAGCGCTGGTCCAGGTGATGGGGTTCAGGTGGCAGTTGAGGGATGGTCAGAGAGGTGACGGTGAAGGGGGTCCAGGAGCCCTACTTTTATAGGGTCCTGGAGGGGTCACATGTTGGGATTGAGCCAATCAGAGCACACACCTGACAGGTACAGCGGGTAAAGTGACATACCTGCCAGGTGGGGACAGTTATTACCTGAAAATGCTAAGGGGAGCCAATCAAATATAAGGTGGTTAGGGCAGGTCAGGCTGGCCAGGGGCCATCTTTGCTTACTCGATGGGAAGGGCTGGTGTGAGTGAGTGAGATGAGCCCTGGGGTCAACTAGGGGTCAGCAACTCAGGCTGACATAAGGGACCCTAGTTGAGAGAGATAATTTTAAAAATCCCCAACAGGTTTACACTTATAGCCAAAACACTGAGAGCATATATCTTGCCTAATGCCTTTGTTTTTGTTGTTAGGTGTCAACTCAGAGCAACCCTGGGTACGACAGGTGAAACTAATGTCAGCATCTCTCTGCTATTCCTAGGGTTTTCAATGGCGGATTGATTTTTGGGAATGTGTTGGCCAGTCCATCTCCCAAGCCTACAGTAACTGGTGTTCCCAGGTGGTCTCCCATCCAAGTACTAACTAGGCCCGACCCTGCTTAGTTTCTGAGATCTGCCGGGATTGGATGCCACAGGGCTATGGCTGCAGGCGAGTACACTCAAAAGTCCCTGCCAGAGCTGGAAAATTAACATTGGTATTCCAGGTAGCGAAAAAATAGTAATATCATTACTTTCACAGGAAGGTGACATTCCTGACCATCAAACACACTGAGATTGTGTTCATGAGGTTTTGTGAGTATGCGTGCATATCCTCTAATGCTTTTGCTTTCAGTCAGAGGCAGTAGTACACATCTGGACTTCCTTCAGACCTTGAAGGCTCAAAGTGAACTGGAAAGCCTACCTCATCACTGGCCTTTGCTGGACAGATCTCTGGAGCCCAGTGTAAACACTTTTCTCTTCCATTCTACTCCCATATAAAGTTTTCCCTACCCCAACCCCTCCACAGGCAGCAAATCATGCATTTCAAATTGTATATTCTTTGATATTCTTCCAAGGGCAGATAGCGCAGCAAATAAGTTGCTGAAAAATTTATTAGAAACCTGTAACTCTGAATTGGCCACATTTAGTGGAGCTCACCCCCACATGTCTAACAGCTTGTCCTGCTGTGGGGGTTTGCATGTTACTGTGATGCTGAAAGGTGTGCCACTGGTATTTCAGATACCAGCAGGCTTACCCATGATGGGCAGGTTTCAGCTAAGATTCTAGACTAAGACAGTCTAGGGAGCAGAACCCTGCAGCCATTGAAAACTCTATGAATAGCAGAGAAACATTGTCAAATATTGTGCTAGAAAATGAGGCTTGCAAGTTGGAAAGTACTTAAAAGACAACTGGAGAAGAGTTGGCTCCTCAAAGTAGAGTCAACCTTAATAATGAGAATGGACTAAAACCCCTGGGACTTCCATTTGCTGATTTAACATGACTCAAAATGAGAAGAAACACAGTGTATACAACAATGGGCTATAGCATAAAAAAGATCCTGTGTATGGCACAGTGTTAGGTAGTGTTTTGTTGTGTTATATATAGGGTAGTTATGAGTTGGATCTGACACAATGACAACTAACAAACAAAAGTGGAATTGATTAAAGCAAACCTAGAAAAGGAACAAAATGACTCCCTTTGTGACATTTACTAGTACTATTTTTTCTGATTTTTATTTAACATAAATGTTCAAATAGCTTTTGCTTCAAGGCATATGAAATGACTCAGCTTTAAGTTTTCAATATACGAAGGAAGAATGACCATAACTTTCCTTAACAGCTACTCAGCTGCTGTCACTTGGCAGATTCTGAAATACACCATAAATAATTCCTGAAATTTCTGGAAGATTGGTATACATACAAGTCAGTTTGAAATTCAGCAATCAGTCTGTACTATATAAAGGCATCACATCAGCATGACTAAAAGGAAAAGCATAATTAATTATATGCAAATTTTGAATTAAAGAGCATGAAAACTATAAGAACAGAAAATAATTTGTTGCTAAACTGATGCACTAGCTGATATAGAGCAATTTCTTCACTAGCTTTGATGGTGAAAATCAATTTAATATTTGTTAATCTCAGTATTAGAATACAAATGCTGTGAATCCAGTATCTCACCTTCATTTACACAATTATAGACCATTCTTCAGCATTCGCAAGTTTCCATTTTCTTGTGTGAAAAATGGATAAATTCTCATCCATGTGTTCATTTAATCAGAAATGAAAATATCTCCACCACTACAACATTTTTCTTCTTTTTAATCTGGAATCCTCATCTACAGGACCTCTTCTTCATCTGAAATTTAATGGTTCCCCATTTCTTCATTCCTTTATACAAATTTAATAACATTGTGACTTAGAATCTTTTTTTCTTTTAATCTTACATGAATTCAATTATTCACTTTTTTCTTTCTGAAAATTCTCACCTGGGATCTATTACAAAAATTCAGACTCAGAGATAATGATTATTT
The DNA here is from genome assembly GCA_007922755.1 of Pedetes capensis. Lineage (NCBI taxonomy): Eukaryota > Metazoa > Chordata > Mammalia > Rodentia > Pedetidae > Pedetes > Pedetes capensis. The sequence continues at coordinate 1,901 of VMDO01009260.1, read as the reverse complement.
CTGTGAATCCATGGTCACAACTTTGTGTAATTTCCCATCTTCTGGTCACTTTGATTTTGTACCATTCTTTCTTTATTACACAACCAAGTTAGACTAACAAAGACAACAACCAAAATAAAACCAAAAACTTTATGATTTAAATAACATCTGATTAAAATCCACTAGTCACCTTATAATGGAAGGAGTCATTGAATTTGAGCAATTTATTCTTAATTCATCTGTTTCCATTTTTATTTAAATTAAAGTTTTGAATATCATCATTTTTCTACTGTAAGAATAGAAGAGTATGCTTTTTATTCTGCCTCCTGAATTTTCCTCTCAGACAGGTTTGTATTTTTGTGCTTTATTTTGAAAGACTTCCTCTCTTAAAATCAATGATCTGTGTGCCTGCTGATTCTACTTTACAACTGTTGCAAGAGAAAGCAAAGACATAGTTTCTACTCTCATTTGAAGGACTTGCCACTAATTATTTTGAAACATCACACCCATGCAGATGTGTGAGTCATGTTAAGTAGAATATAACGTAATTTTATACATCTCGGGAGTATGTTTGAATTATATTCATCCATCCACTCATTCAACAAATAATATCAAGAACCTTCCATGTGACAAGTCTCTTTTGAATGCTGGATATATAAAACTGCAATGTTGTACCCAAGTACCTTGCAAGAAAATGCAACAAAACAAGTAAATTGACAGGACCATTGAGTGCTACAGTAGAGGTTTTTTGTGTGTAGTATAGGAACAAAGGTTGTCACAGAGTAACCCTGGAATGTGGAAACAAGGGACTTCTTCATGAATTCACACACACACACACACACACACACACACACACACACGCACACACACCCCTCACCTTACAATTAATTAGTTTGCATTATGTATTTAATTGAACTAACTTTCCAAATTATCTGATGTCAAGCTGCCTGAGTAAACACTTTCGTTCCTGGTATTTCCATGCCCTGCACCTAGTTTTCTCATCTGTCACATAAATTACCAATGTAATAGGGCTGTTGAAAATACAAGTGAATAAATACTCAGTACATGAAATAGGTCCTGCCACATAGTAAGAAGTGAATAAATGTTAGCCTCATTATCTCTATAATTCTAATCTTGTGTGTTGAAGTAATACTTGCTCAGTTTAGAAACAAGAACATAGAGTTAAGCAAAAATATTTTAAAAATCCAGAATATATCCCCTAAGACAATTACTATAAATCATATTAATATTTGTCATCATTTATTTATCTAGTATTTTTGCTTATATCTGTGTATGTGTTTTAAAATCACATGTGAATTCTTTCATACATTAAGCAATCATTTTTCATTTATCAAGCTATTATATGCATTGCTATGTAATAAGTGTTAATTTACATTATTTTTTCTTGATGTTCAATAGGACTATTCTAAATAAATGTCCAATGATTTTTTAGAATAATCTTTTATTGTAAGAGACTTACATTAATTCCTTATTTTCATTCATACATAAAGTGCTACAATGAAAATCTTTGTAATTTAATTTTCATATGGTTAACTAGTATCTTGTTGTTGTTGTTAGGTGCCGTCGAGTCGAGTCCAACTCATAGCGACCCTATGTACAGCAGATCGAAACACTTGCCGATTCTGTGCCAGGCAAACCATCTTATTTATGTTTAAGCCCATTGTTGCAGACACTGTGTCAATCCATCTGGTGGAGGGTTTTTCTCTTTTGCATTGACCTGCCACTCTTCCAAACATGATGTCCTTCTCCAGGGATTGTTCTCTCCTGACTACATGTCCGAAATATGTAAGACGCAGTTTGGCCATTTTTGCTTCCAAGGAGCACTCTGGTTGTACCTCTTCTAGGACAGATCTGTTGGTTCTTTTGGCAGTCCATGGTATATTCAATAGACGTCTCCAGCA